>PITB01004159.1:0-76365 GCA_004024585.1 Paradoxurus hermaphroditus
CTTAAGCCAGAACCACACCTCTGCATCAGGGAACCGCGTAGTTCCAACCCACCCACCCCCACCAGCCCAGTCCTGGTAACTCCCCGTGTGCCCTTCCCCGCTGCCCACAGAGGACACCAGGACACCAGTGCAGAGAGGGAGAGGTGTGTTCCCTCTCCTCGACCCTCATCACGGACCCCAGCAATCCCAGGGGGAGAGGGAGAGAAGGACCAGAGAATAAGCGACTCGCGCACCCCTCGCGAGGCAGGAAGGGCAGGAGGTGTCAGCGGAGCTGGGTCGGAGCTCAAGGTTTAACCTGGACCAGCCGGGGCGAGACTCGTGGTGAGTCAACGTGGCCGGAGAGCCAGGAGGCCTGCCCGATGAGGCTCACGGGAGAAGAGGCGGATTTGCCAGTGGCTGCGTACGAACGGTGAGAAGAATAATTCAAGCTGCTTCGTGTTTGTGCCCCACTGAGTTCAGACGGCTCAATAGACTGCCACCAGCGGCTCTTACCAGCATGCTCTGGTTCTTTGTCGAAAATTCTTTTTAGGGCACTTTGAGCTCCAGGAAGGAAAGCTGTGAACCCAAACAAATATGACCACCCAGACGTTGAGAGAGGTGAGAAGAGGCTTAACAGTTTCTCCCCGAAGCCCGGAAGCCCCAGTCGGGCTGCAGAATAATCCTTCTCCAGCCCCGGGCTCCGACGCGGCCCTTCCCGGAGGAAGGCCAGGCTGCTTCACGCCGGAGCCCGACCCCCACAGCGAATTAACTTCGAGGGTCCCCAGCGGTATCTTGCTGGCTCCCGCTGAGCTGCTTTCTGGTCGGTTCCTCCCCCAGAACCACCCTTCCTCGCCTGGTCTCCAGCAGAAGGGGGTCAGCGTGGCCTCCTCTCCTGCCTGCCCGGGGACAGAGCCCCAGGGGGGAGGGGGCTCCTAGCAGCTTCTATGCCTTGGCTCTGCAGCCAGAAAGGAAGGGTTCAGCATCCACGGCTGTCAGTCTGGCACCTTCCTGTCACCACGCTACATTCATTTTAAATTTAAGGAGTACGTTTTTTTTTTTTTTTAAATGAAACCGTGCAAAAGGATTTTTCTTACGATAAACACATCAATGCTCATTTTCCTTATTATTCTACTTTTGGCTATTTCGTATAAAATCTTTAATTAAAGTTTTTCTTTGAAATTGTCATTATCAACCCAGAAGAAAGAAAGAGGGAAAAAAAGAACAACACAGCTGTGCAGATATGAGGTGCTATTCAGGACTAAATGAACTGGAACGGAATAAGTAGCTTGACTGTTATGTTCTTACTTTTGGCTCTGTATTCTCAATAGCACAGTCTAGCTTGTCACTTTATATTGATTCCATCTGTTTACACTCTGCAGAGTATTGGCTTCCTACCGTGAACATTTCCTATTTACCAGCTGGTAGAGATGAGCCAAACCAGATAGGAAAAAATTAGACTACATTCAGAGCCCCATAAACGCAAACTTTCAATCTGGGGACAGGCGGGAGGAGCAGTGGCCGGGCATCGGTCACCTTTAACGAAGGCTTGGCCTCCGTGCCCAGGGCTGAGGCGTCCTCTCGCCGCTCCGGCGCTCGCCCCCGCGGGGCCCGGGACGCCGCATTTACTTATGGAACGCAGGCAAACTCTGCCTCTGCCAAAAACAGGCTTCCACAAAAAGACGGCTAATCGAGATCCCCCGGAACAGAGAAGAGGGAGCAGAATAAAAGAGCTAAAGCAACCTAAGAGTCAGAGTTGCTACAATGGAGCATCCAACATCTGGCTTGGGGTTTCCTGACGGCCAAGGTGAAGAGGGAAACTTGCTGCTACATTCACCACAGGCCATGTAAACCTTCTCCCGCCTTTGACTTCCATTTATGGAAGGTTTACCTGCAACACAGAGAGACTTCTAATAAGAGGTTGTAGCTACCACGGAACTTCTGACACAGCTCTGAAAATAAGCCCCAGGTCTAAACCACAAGGGCTTTTAAAAGGTGCCAAATCTAGGGGCGCCTGGGTGGGGGCGGTCAGTTAAGTGACCGACTCTTGATCTCGGTTCAGGTCGTTATCTCAAAGTTTGTGAGTTCAAGCCCCGCATCGGGCTCTGTGCTGATGGTGTGGAGCCTGCTTGGGAGTCTCCTTCTTTCTCTCTCTCTCTCCTTCTCCTGCCCTCACCCACTTGAACACACTCTCTCCCCCCCACCTCTCTCAAAACAAATAAATTTAAAAATACGTTTTAAAAATATATATATATATATTTTAAAGGTGCCAAATCTAGAAAACTACCCCGCACCGCCTTTCCTGCTCTGTCCTTGGTCCTGAAACCCCATCCAAAGCCCAGCTGGGCTGCCAGTCTCACCTGTCCCGTGCAGCGTTTCCTGTCTACTCCAGTTACTGGTCACCTTTCCTACAGAACAATTTCTTCATTCAACAAACGTTTCCTGAGGTCACCTTAAGTGCCAGGAGCAGCTCAAGGCACTAAAGTCACAACAGTGAGCAAGACAGAGAAGGTGCCCACTCCCCAGGGAACATGTATCTTAGTGATAAACACGTAAATGAAAATCTCAGAATGTTCTAAGTGTTGGGGGAAATACGGAATTTTAGATAGGTTGGTCAAAAAAATCTCCCTGAGGGCGCCTGGGGGGCTCGATCGGTTGAGCATCCGACTTCGATTCAGGTCATGATCTCATGGTCCACGAGTTCAAGCCCCGTGTCGGGCTCTGTGCTGACAGCTCAGAGCCTGGAGTCGGCTTCGGATTCCGTGTCTCCCTCTCTCTCTGCCCCTCCCCTGCTTGTGCAGTCTCTCTCTCTCAAAAGTAAACAAACATTAAAAAAATAAAATAAAAACCGCCCTGTAGAGTCTCCCATGTTGAGCACTGGAAGCCGGGATGCGTGGGAGATGTTTCCTCGACGGGCAACCAAAAGCCACGGGGCGTCTTAGCCAGAGGGGTCTGGTGAACCTGACTTCTGTTTCAAGCAGATAACTCTGGGTGTTGTGCGGAACAGGGGCTGCGAGGGGCCCGGGCAGGAACAGGGAAAGCAGTCCAGGGGTTCCTGACAGAGCACAGGGTAGGGGCATTGGTGGCAGCGGGGACAGAAGAGGCGGACGGGTTCCGGATACGGCACACGGGACGCAGCAGACGGGACTTGCTGATGGACTGGACGTGGGAGAGGGGCCAATGAGGAAAACTCCCGGATAAGACTTAAGGGAAAGTTGCCCGCTGTTCTGCAGACAGTGGGGAGCCCGGAGCCCAGCGGTGCCCGAGGCAGAGCTCTCTGTGGCCTAAAACCACGAGTGACCACATCCTGTCATTCCACTTTCCACGTGACAACCCATGTCTTCTCCCCCCGAACGCAGACTCCTGATATTTTGAGTAACTTCCATGGCTCCAGCACTATGGCAAGTTCACTGCATGTTTATTCTCACCAAGAATCTCGACGATATTGGAAAAACCTCGCGATATTGCTTCTCCATTTCACCACCGAGGAAACAGACCCCAGAGAGACCGGCTTGCTCAGGGGCGCTGGGACAGTGAGCGCCCGAGTGCCCCAGCCCGTCTCCCCTCCGATCTTGACTGAACTATAGATTTTGCCACATGCAAGAAGATTAAAAACAAACAAACAAATGGGCTCCTGGGTGGCTCAGTCGGTCAACTTGGGCTCAGGTCGTGATCTCACAGTTCATGAATTCGAGCCCCGCATCGGGCTCTGTGCTGACAGCTCGGAGCCTGGAGCCTGCTTTGGATTCTGTGTCTCCCTCTCTCTGCCCCTCCCCTGCTTGCGCTCTGTCTCTCTCTCTCTCTCTCTCTCTCTCTCTCTCTCTCTCTCAAAAATAAACCTTAAAAAAAACCAAAAACAAAAATCCGTAAACTTAGTCTGAAATGATCCAAATTTTGATGTCACGGAATCTTTGCGTTAGCTTCCTGACGGAGCCTTTAGTAAATTCATAATCGAGCAACCGAAAACAGGTCCTGGGGTAGAAGCATCTTCAAGGTAATTTTTTTCTAAAATGGCAACTGATGATTTTGTTATGCGGAATTCTCCAGATCAGAATGGAAGCACTCCACTTCGCCGAGTTGCACGCAGACACACGAATAGGAGCTGTGACATTATTAATCACTATATTCAGTTATGATTGATAGGCTTTTCCGCGGGGAGGAAAAAGTGGCTCAGATACAATCTGTCCCAACAGCCCTACGATATGCTAATATTTTCTTCAGATGAAAGAGGGGATGTGTTCAAATACCTGCTATAATAGGCAATTAATACCGAGCGCACCAGAGGAGAGGTGATGAAAGTGGGATTCGGAGAATATGATAAATTAACCAAAAGCTTGTATGTTTTCGCAAATGGCCTCGTTTCGAGTTTGACACAGTCATTTTACGAGGCAAGCAGACTGCATTCTGGTACATTCGTTCATGCTAATGCGGTATTATAATGGGAAGGTACGTTTAGGAAATGGTTGTGATTCTAATGACTGTCGCTTTATTTCTCGAGCAGTAATTTTTTAATTTCTTTCTTTTTGTTTTTTTTAAGGAAAACTCACCTATTTAAGAAAATGAATCGACCCATTGCTTTTGTCTCTTCCGTACGAGGGTATTAGAAACCAAGCAAACGGCTCGGGACCCCTCGTTATTTACTGACTGCTCCTGAAATGATGAAGGCTGCGTCCACCCAACTCCAAGGCGCCAGGGTAGTCCCATAAAAACTGGCGTCAGATAACTTGGTGTCCAACAGACACAGCAGTCACGGCTGACTGGGTGGACCAGATGTTCCGACATCATGGCGCCCAGGCTTAAAAACAGCATCCCTGATTGGGGGGGTGGTGTGGTTACCAGAGCAAGCAGCCTGGGGCTCTGGACGTGTCTGTTTCTTTCTTGTTTCTTGTTTTTATGTCTTTAACTGAATTATACATTCTTGAATGCTGGTCTTCAGTTAAGAACGGTGTTTCGGTTTGTTTTGTACATGGGGCCACGGGGAAGGGTCGTGACATCTCTACACACACCCTGTGTTCTCATACGGGTCACAACAGCTTCCTGTCTCTCAGTAACTCCCTGGCCACGGCTCACGGGGAGCCTCCACCCCACCGCAAGCAGCGGGATGAGACTTTCTGGCATTTCCCACCTCACCCTTGTGGCGGGGTGGAGGGGGTCAACGAGAGAGAAAACGGAGCACAAAGACCAAAACCTGGTGAGCGGGGCAGCGCGCTGAAGCTCTGCCTCAGTCCTTCTGCCCTGGGAGATTCTTCGCCTGAAGAACGTCCTAGGCCTCGGCCCCTGCCACCGGGGCAGGGCGAAGCCGGAGACCCTCGGGACCTGCACCCTGCACGGAGCATAAGCGCCCGAGGATGCGGGAAGGACCGTGGCAGAGGCGGGAGGTCAGAGTCAGGGAAGGCAGGAAAACTCCCAAATGCCCGCTTGAAGTCGATGCTCCTTGGATAAGAAGATGGCTCTGTGGTCGGAACAAAAATCTCTACTCACACGTGTGGCGAAGCGAGCGAGCGAGTGACCTCTCTCTGCCGCGCTGGTCTACCCTCGGGCACGACAAAGAGTCACGTCCGCTGAATGCAAAGGGAGCATCGACACGTTTCCCAAGCGGGCCTCTGAGAGGCCGGGCGGCCTACTGGTTAAGGGTGAGGACTCCCGAGCCAAGCGGCCATGCCGGAACTGCAGCTGTTCTGCCTCCCAGCTCTGTGGCCTTGGTCAGGATGCTCCCCCGCCCCGTCCTAGTTTCCCTCCGTGTCAACGTGGGATAGGATGGCACCCGCCTTGCGGGGCTCCCCTCGAACGAAATCATTTAAAAATTTTTTTTAATGTTTATTTATTTTTAAGAGAGACAGAGCACAAGCAGGGGAGAGGCAGAGAGAGAGGGAGACGCGGAATCCGAAGCAGGCTCCGGGCTCCGAGCCGTCAGCACAGAGCCTGACGCGGGGCTCGAACTCATGAACCACGAGATCATGACCTGAGCTGAAGTCAGACACTTAACTGACTGAGCCGTCCAGGCGCCCCTTGAATGAAATCATTGAACTCGGTACAGTGTTTGGAACAGCTCCGAGGACGGGCTCAATCAGTGCAGTACTCATAAAGCCGGCGAAACTCAAAAAATTACCTAGTGTCCAAAGGATTAAGGCCTGGGGGTGGGGCGGCGATCCTTTCGGTGGGAGGCTGTTGGTCACCTTCTGCAGATCCCCTCACCCCTCCTCCCTGCGGATTCCCTTGCCCCTCCTCCCTGCTCCGTCTCACAAAAGCCTCCATTTTCATTTTTGTTCAGATGTCTACCCTCTGGTGGCCCTGTGCCTCAGGGGAGGGAGCCAGGCCTCCGCCCCAGGAAGTCATCAGGTTTGGTTCAGGCCAGGTGCGCCTGAGTCCCACTAAACGCCTCTGCTTCCCTAGGAGACATTGCGAGCGGAGAACTTAACAGACCAGGGACCTGAAGGACCCATCAAGCAGACGCCAAGTCGTGGCGCGGAAGAGGAGCAAAGGAAAGAACGTGTTCGTGACCAAGTGAAAAGCAAGAGTCGAGGGAGTGAGAGCAAGTGAGGCAAGCACAGGACTCAGAGTCCCTACCGAGTAGGACCCCAGTGCAGCGCCAACAGGGGACCAGGACCGGCTGGAGCCAGGAGATGGCGCCCCGAGGACCGCCTGGGCTAACACGGCTTCTCTTCACCCACACACAGGGCCCCCTGGGATCAGACAGCAGCCTCTTCCCATGAAGCCACAATCACCAAAAGATGGAGGGACGGGACCTGGGGGTCACCCAGTCTGGACCCCCATCCCACCCCGTGACTGACAGAGAGAACGAGGCTCAGAGAGACCAAGGGTTCGACTGGATAATGGGCGGGAACGTGAGCGTATGTCGGAGGGTCTAAGTGCCCATGAAGAAGGGAGAGGCCGAGGCACCGGCCATCAGACGAGGCTCGCTGCAGAGGGAAACAATTAGGAAACACAAGCACTGAGGCTGGGTCGGGTTGGGGCGCTAACTGCTAACTGTCTGTGGGTTTAGGAAGGCTAGACCACACATACATTCCGCAAAGTCTGGCTCCCAAAATTCAGAGCCATTTGCGCGCATTCTTGGTTCTAACGAGCCACGTGGACTTATATTCACAACAAAATAATGAGCATTCTTTCATTCCCAAACCATATAGATCGCCCAGCAGGGACAACATACGTCTAAAGAAAGCCTGCTTTTAATAGCTCCCAGGTACTCATCGCAGCCTCGGGCGCTCACGTGTGGGCCATGTGGAGGACGAGAGTCTTAACTGGAAAGACACCAGTGCACATAGCAGACAGGCGGCGACACCGGGTTTATTCTGTTCTATTAGGGGAGCGGGCGGGAAGGAATGACGTTCACTGGCGTTCCTGCCTATCCTTCAAAGGCAGCTGGCGTAAGAATCAGACACTGGTCGCTGGCATTGTTCGGTGTTTACACACTGGGTATTTTTAAGCCACACGACAGTATTCCTGCTAACTAGGATGCAACCGGAAGTTACTCGAACAGGAGGGCGAAAAGCTATCAGCAGAAGGGAAGAAGGGAAGGTTGTGTTTTGTTTTGCGGACCCAACTGGTCAGGCCAAGAAGATGCTCAGCTAGACGCTTCACCAGAGAGCCCCTCACTAGGTGTGCCTGGCCCGACCGCCCCCTATGTGAGCCAGTTTGAGCCGGACTGGAGCTGAGGACCTGTGCAGAAGCTCCCCTGAGTTGCCTTGGAGTTACCTTTTGCTCATGATATTACGAAGATCCCCTCCCAGAGGCGGAGTTTTCCGCCGGTTTTTTTCTTGAACATACGATGCATGCACACTAAGATGCCGACACGCTAGCAGGTGCCACTGAACCAGAAGTGCCCATGTCAGCTCCTGCCCCTGCCCTCGATACACTGAATAAGAGTCTCCTGTGCTGACCCCACAGGGAGACGGTGCTTTGAGAACTATCTCCCTCTCTCCTTCCTCGTAACAGATAATACAAAGTTCTCTGCTTTCAACATTTCCTTGGGCTCGTTCAGTTTGACGCGCCCCAAGCGGCAAACCCCTTGAGCTCAGTTGTACTTGGAGGCGGTGTTATTATCCCCACTGACGGAGGGAGGAACCCAGTGATAAGGGCTCGCCAAGGCCGCGGGTGAAGGGCAAAGCTCCCAGATGGAAGCCCAGAGCCGGCCGGGTCCTGTTAAAAAGAAAGCCAGTCCCCAGGTCAGTCTTGTCCTACGCCACCTGCCTGCCCAGAGTCGGGGTCCCAGGTAGAATTGGGGCTGCAGTGGACGCTGGCCAGAATGCACGGCAGGGAACTCCCCCGAGCCGCCTGGGGATTTAGCGTTTCCGCAATCACCCCTCCTCAGCCTTTTCCCCAGAAGTTGCTGGAAAGCTGCACTCTGTAGGCCCACTGATTAACTCACTCCTAACCAGCGGGAGGGCCTCCCCCACTGTTAGGATAAGAGGGAGGGGGCTGGGATGACAGACGACTTAGATCAAGGGCTGGCTAGTGGTGGAGTTCCCTTGTAACTTTCCTCACGGAAGCCTTATTGCTGGTAATTTCCAATCCCGGCCTAGGTTCATACACGCCACGCTCGCTGAAGTGCTGTATTTTTTTTTAATATTTACTTATTTATTTTTGAGAGAGAGAGAGAGATCCGGGGCAGGGAATGGGCAGAGAGAGAGGGAGACAGAGAATCCCCAAGCAGGCTCAGCACCGTTAGTACAGAGCCCGACGCGGGGCTTGATCTCATGAACTGTGAGATCATGACTTGAGCTGAAACCGAGAGTCGGATGCTCAACCGACCGAGCCGCCAGGGACCCCCGAAATGCTGTATTTTTGATCCATGATGGTGTTTATGCCGATCTGATCATTTTCATAAACGGCTGACTCTCCCAGGAGTATTTCATGATTAAGACAGCCCACGAAGAGAAAAACTAAAGGCGTACCATAAATAATACCAACCACGGTACATATTTCTTACAGAATAACAAGCGAACCCCAAGAGCAGAAGCAAACAGTCACACCAGGCTTCTTACTAACACAGACCGTAGCGAAACCCGATTTTTAGGAGTCTGTAATGCTAAAACATATCACATGAAGATGAAGTTTCGGGCGTCGGTGGCATCAGCCGGGGAAATTTAGACAAACGTTTTGTGGATTTCTGGCTATTTTTTATTTTGAAATGCATGAAAATCTCAGAAGGTTCAAAATGGAAAGAAGACTTGTCACATTTCAAACCAACATATTGAATCGGGTAAATTAAATCATGAGTCTCAAACTGCTCGCGTAACTGACAGGCTCAAATGCATTTTAAAAGGGGTCTGATTCCAACCCCAGAAAGCCACAAGCGTCTCCTCCCCGCCTCGCCGTGCGCGACGATGCCCAACCATAATCAGCACACAGGAGCAGAGCTATCTGCTCCTCTTCGGAGCACATGTAGTAGCTTCTGTGGCTAAATTACTCAATACTTAAATACATATCACTTTGAGTTTTACCAGTTATTTTTACCACGCTGTGCTTCATTGGCATTTAGTGCTGAAAAGCAGTAGTTTTTCTCTTTCTAAAGAGATCCTTGCTTCGGTCTTAGACAAATCCACAAAGGGCAGCCCTATTACCGAGGATCTAAAGTTAATACAAAAGCGATTAATATTCCAGGACTTCTGCTAGTGTTATTCAACCAGAGAGACGCCAGCCCGAGGCAGCGGAAGCGTCCGAATCCAAGCTTCCACGTGGGCTTGCTGCCGGATCTATTTGTCAGCCGGCTGTGACGGGAGAGCGCGGACCACAAGACGCGGCTCATCCTGCTTCCTCTGCCTCTGCTAACAATGACTTTTGACAAAGGGTGGGGGGAGGGCAGGGGGAAGAATTTTAAAAGATCTCTATTACCTTTTCTCCTATTTGGATTTCAAGTTCTTTTACTGTCCGACTGCAATTCATTTCATTCCCACCTCCCCTTAAAAATAAAAATAAAAACCTTTTGTTAAAATGCTTTAACCAAGTAAATGCTTATGCAGGGCATGCAGAGATCAAAATTATAAGGATTTCCAACTTATATATTTATAAGCACAAGGTATTTCTTAGGCACTGCCGTCCGCCAGCAGTGTGGACCTGGACCGAGTCCCTAGCTTCTCCGTGCCTCAGTTTCCTCATCCATAAAATGAAATACACTAACATTTCTTCCTCCCAGGTAGTGTGGGAGCTGAGCAATTGGAGCTGACACTCAATGAGCAATTCCTGCAGCCAGCCCCACATGATTTCATCCTCGCGACAACCGTGTGGGTCAGGGGCGGTCATCATCCTGCTTTGCAGACAGAGACCGAGGGAGACGGAGGCCACAGGTGGAGAAGTGGAGGTGCCGGGTCACACCCCACACCCCACCCCTCTGCTGCAGTCCTCTGTTCTGACCAGTCCACTCCGGGGACACTCTTAGCCACGCTGCAAAGGACTCCACGGTGGATGTGTGTCTGTACCGTCGCCGTGGCTCCGTCTGCTTTTAGTAACTATTTTTTATCTCGCATTATCCATATATCTATAAACTACTTCAGAGCCCCTCTTTGGAACAAACTGGCAGAAGCCTACAAGGAGAGAAGCCAGGAACGATCCACTTGAAGGAAAAGCTCTCTAGAAAAAGCAAAGGGCGGACACAGTGGCATGAAGCCAAGGGGCCGGAGCTCAGCGCTCCCAACTTTGCTACCGTCGGTGGCCACGGAGACCAGAGCCCGCCCGGCAGGGCAGGGGACACGGGGGAGTGCCGGGATGGGAGCGGACGCCAGCTCGGCGGTGCTGTGGCCGCGGTAAGGAGGCTGGACTTCACACTGGGGTCAGCAGAAGCCATGGGGGCGTTTCCAGCAGAAATTAACTTCATTTTACTTGGGAGGAAACTGAGGCTGGGAGGGTTAAGTGCCCAACTTCAACATGGAAACCCGCCAGGAATCCAGCCTTAGGGTTCTATATTAAACATAATATTTTTTATGTCTTAATGATGTGTTAAAGAGACACAAAACACTATTTTTAAGATATGTTTAAGATTTAAAGAACAAAAATCAGACAAATGCTCGTGTACCCATGGTCAGCTGGAGAAAAGGAGCAGCGTGGGTGTCCCCAGGGCCCGTGTCCCCATATCCAGGTGTCCCCAGGAGTGCAGTGACCCCGGAGCCCAGTGTCCCCGGAGCCCGTGCCCCCAGAGCCAGGTGTCCCCAGGAGTGCAGTGACCCCGGAGCCCGTGTCCCCAGAGTCAGGTGTCCCCGGAGCCCATGACCCCAGGGCCAGGTGCGAACTCACTCCCAATGTCACCCTCTCTCCCTCCTCAGCCCAACTGCACTCCGGCCCTCTTCCCTTCACAGCTGTCTCCCCTACGCTGCGTCTTGCACCCCAAACTCCGGCTCTGTCTGCTTCAGGAGAACACAGCTTATTATCAGATATTAGCAACACCGCCTTTCTTTAGATTAGTGTTTCCTGGAATGGCAGGTCTTTAAACCCTTTCACTTTTTAACCTTTCTGTAAACCTGTTTAGGTTTTCTCTTGGCGGATCTTACTAATTGTTACCCGGTCAGACGATCTTCGCCTTTGAGGTGGGACACCGCTAACTACCGACACACCTGGATCTCTGTCTGTTCCGCCCTATTCTGCGGGCTTCTTGCCTTCCCTTCGGTTAAGCCCGTTTTCATGATTCCGTTGGTTTGCCTCTAAATTTGGGAATTAGTCACCCGTTTATAATCTTGTGACGGGTGCTCTGGAAATTATACCCTGCCTATTTTTCGAAGTCTAAAGTTAATGGAGAGCTTTAATCTTCCTGCTGGACAATGTAACAGCTCGAGAGCATCTGACGCTAGTCCCTCCTCCCGGTGTATGCACCTATGGTGGATTTCAATTCTCTGTATCTGTAAATTCCCGAAGCCATCGCCGCCCCGGTGCTCAGCGCCTCCCGAGGCCGGCAGGTGTCTGGCTCCGACCGCACACTCGCTGTCCTCTTTGCCCTTCCCTCTTTCCTGCGTCGCCTCTGACTGTCCATCCGGAGCGTTTTCCTTCCACCTAAAGGCCATCCTTCAAAGTCCTTTCACTGGATCTGCTGGGGGCCGAACCCATTTTTGTTTGGCATTGTCTTTGTTTCAATCCAGAAAATACTGAAAGATACATTCTTTATAGATAATTCTAAGATGACAGTGATTTTTCGTTCAGCACATTGTAATCATCAATTCCCTCTCGCCTGGCTTCCCTGTTGCTATTCATGAGTCGCTTTTGTCTGGATGTTGCCCTCTGGCTGCTTGGAAGATCTCACTGTCGGGCGGGAGTTGTGTCCCCTCCCGCATCTTTAATCCTGCTTGGGATCTCTTTGGCTTCCTGAGCCGGTGGGATAGAACCCTCCCAAGGTTCTGGAAAGCCCTCAGCCATTGCTGCGTCGGGTATCGCCCCCAGCCCATCTCTCGCTAGTATCTTTCCAGAGCTCAGTGCCATCTCCGTGTCTCTGTGCTGCCTCCTGGCCGGTCTTCCAGTCCAGTCATTTCTTCTGCTATAGCTAATCTGTTTATTGAACTTACTGAGTTTTACACTGTGTTTATGAAATACGACTTCTAGGTAAAAAAGTACGGGTGTTTGCATAGTTTAGTTATAATTTAGGCAAATGCCCACTTAACGATCGCCCAAATCAAGAACTAGAGCCAAACACACAGGCCCCAATTTGCCCTTCTCCAACTGTAACACTGCCTTCATACACATGCGTGTATAAAAATAAAAGACAAGCTTTGTAGCATGAAGAAAGGATCCAGTTGAAAGGTGACCTTGAACACCACGGGCAAAGGGGACACCTGTGTCTCCCTTTTCCACACGGCCTGACATCAGTGCTCGAGCCTAGGCTGTGAAGAAGAGGAAACGGCCCCAGTGTTTCCGCAGAAAGAGACCTCAGCCTTACACATTCTGGGCTGGCATACACTTTATTCCCCGTGCGTGGGAGAGCCTTCCCACTGTCTCACACCTGGGACACCAGCCTCAGTCTATGGTCGGTCCCCTAGGCCACTCTGCTTTCTCCTCTCGCTGCCTCTCCCGCCCTCTCTCCCACCGTGCTCTGCGGTTTCCCTGGGACACGCCTGCACAGGCGTTTCTCTGCATTTGGCTGGCGTAAGCTTCTCGGCCGTCATCCTTTCCAACGTCTCCCTTCCCCGTCCTCTCCCTACACACCTGGAAATCCAACGAGAAATCCCTCGGCTTCTCCCTCCCCACTCCGTGTCTCTTACGCCTGTCCTCCACACTTCATCTCTCTTTGTCTTCCTGGGCGGCTTTCTGGGTAACTCTTTTGGAGCCATTTTCCACTCCACTAACGCTCCCTTTGGCTGTGTTCAATCCATGACTTTCCCCCAGCCGCTGAATTTTATATCTACAATTATTATTGCCTCTTTCAGTACCAGAGGTTCTATTCCTTACTTCTCCAAATTTTGTTTTCCTTTTGGCCTCTTATTTCATATTTATATATCGAGTCCATTCTTTCATTTCTCTGAATGTTCTAAAACGGTTTTAGATTTTATATCTGCTAGTTCCAGTGTCTCGAGCATTTGGGTATCTGATTCTAGGCGACAATGTTTCTACTGGCTTGCCATCCTCGTTCTTTGTCTCTCCCTATGTTTTCGATCTTTTGTGTGGGCGGTCTGATACTACTTGGCACTTTGTGGAAATTCCTTATGGACTAGGTTGAAAACGCACTCCTCTACAGAAGGCCACACCCGGCCCAGGACCAGCTTTGAGGAAATTTTAAGTAAATTCCTAGCCTAAGACTTTTCGGACCACACAGGCAGCATTATTTCCGGCACAGACTTGCATAAATATGGACTCACTGCCCTTTGCCCAAAAGCAGCGTGGAAATAGGTAGGTTTCCTCGTCGTGCCCTTCTTTACGTGAGCGTTTCGGCGTCCTAACTTTATACGTCTGGTCTTCTGTTGGGTCCCTCCACCGCGGGCAGGCCTCTTGGTCCCTCTAGGGTCTGTCCCCTGTCTCCTCCACTCCAAATAGCCAGCCGAGCTGAAATGCAAAGCCGCCAGGGTGTGGCCAGCACTCTCAGGGCACCAGCTGGCTTGAATCTCCATTTCGTGTTGGCCTCTAAAGAGTCCTTTGCTTTCCGGCAGCTCCCTAGTAAACGCAAGTGTGCGTGTCCGTTTTACCTTCTGCCAGTCAGTGCGGTGGTCTCTAGCCGAGTTCCTTCGTGGACACAGCCCGCCCTAGTCCCGGAGGGAGCGTCTATGCTCACTACGCCTCGCTGCGTCCAACGGCAAAGAAAACTCAGCCCCCGCATTAAGTCAGCTCTCAGCTAAACCTTTCAGATTTTGTTTAAGCATTTCGCCTTTTATATTGAAGGACGTAACCTGCGATCCTTTTCGTCCCAAGTTAATTATTAGACTGATGTTTCACAATTAAAGGGACGAAAACGAGAGACAGAAAAAGAACTCTCCTGCTTTCGGTGTTTCTAGTTGTTGAGCTTTTCCAACAAAGAACATTCGAAAGAGGGGACTATCCCCCCGGCAACCTTATCACGGATGGGGTCCGCTTTAGGTGAGGAGCCTCAGTACACAGTTTACAAAGCGAACGGTCATTCTTCTGAATAAATTGGAGGTGATCTTGGGCCACCACTACGGATCACTAACTGGACAGAGCACGGAGAAGTCGCCGGCCAGCTAGGGGCTAATACTTCGTCACCCTTGCTGGCGCTGCTGCACGGATTCTTGTTTTAAATTGTGGTTAAAAAGTACAAAACAAACAAACAAAACGCATGACATAAAATGTCGCAGCTGAATCGTTTTCAGCGTGCAGTTCGGCGGCGTGGGGAACGCTCACGCTGCGGTGGGCCGCGTCTCGGCAACTCACGCCCGTCGAACAAGCCCCGCCGCCCTCCCCTCTGCTGCCTGAATTCCTACACCTACGCTTGCAGCCCCCACTGAGGCAGCTGGGAAAGCCATCCCAGCAAAGCCTGCTAACGTTTCCGGATTGGGTTTAACTCTCACGACTGCGAGACTCCGGAGAGAATGAGGTTGATTCATTTAGAGTCAGATAATCCGAGTGAGTCATTTTTTTACTAAAATGCCCTTTCCTCAATCGTACGCTAGAATCAAAGAACCTTCTGGCTGACAGAGACGTGAGAGTCCGACTCTAAGAGTCCCCTTTCGTTAGGCAAGCAGACGGGCCCCAAGCGCATGCTACGGTCGTGAAACACAAAGGAGCCCCTGCAAAGCTCTCTTGGGAAAATATTTCATTTCTACCTCCTACAACATGATCGCTTTCAAATGAGAGACATCAGAAATAAAATAAAAATGAGCAAATTTAAATTTTGCATCTTAATATTTGTACTTCAAGATTAAAATGTCTTATTTCCAAACCTGAAATACACTGCACATAATATACATTAACGTGTTATGCTAATTTGTTATGTTTCCATTTCCAATACAGTATTACTTCTTCTATTCTGAAATATACCCTACGTTGAAGTTAAAGACTTCTCTACGTAAACTGCTGACTGGGGATTAACTCCATTAAATGCTGCATGGACAGGCTCCACCGCCTCATCTTCCACACATATCCGCTGACCTGATTAGTTCTCATGACCACACAGCCTCTCTCTTACCATTCCCTGATTCACGTTTTCGTATCAGCAAAAGAAACCACTTACCTCTTTATAACATTTATATTTAGGTCCATTCCACCGAATCTGGACAGGAATTCAAGGTAAGGAACGGCCCCGGAGCTGGTGAGGGGAATCTACATTCAAACGAGAAGAACGACAGCCCGTTAGAGGGTTCGGATGCAAGTAGCAGACAGCACAGGCGGTCTCGGGGTGTAGGACAGGACGCCGCCAGAGGGACGGGTCTTCTGGGAGGCACGGCTACTTCGCCCAGGTGTCTGAGTTGACATACGTCCTCAGTAAACCGAGTACAAATAGCATAGACGCCGGGCCAATCTGTGATCAATTAAAAGTCAACAAGTTGTCTACAAAATTATCTGAAATCTCGTTCTATCTAAAACATAAAGTAAAATTAGGGGCGTGGGGGGGGTTCGGTTCGTTGAGCGTCCAACTCTTGATTTGGGCTCAGGCTATGATCCCAGGGTCCTGGGGTCAAGCCCCTCATCGGACTCCATGCTTAGGGTTCTCTCTCTCCCTCTCCCCTGCTCCCAGGCCCTCCTCTCTAAAATAAAAATTAATAGGGGCGCCTGCGTGGCTCATTCAGTTGAGCGTCCGACTTCAGCTCAGGTCACGGTCTTGTGATTTGTGACGCCGAGCCCCACGTCAGACTCTGTGCTGACAGTCAGCTTGGAGCCTGGAGCCCACTTCAGATCCCGCGTCTCTCTCTCTCTCTCTATTCCTCCCCCACTCATACTCTGTCTCTCTCTCTCTCAAAAATAAACATTAAAAAAATAAAAATAAAAGTTAAAAAAGTTAAGTAAAATTAGTAGAAATATATTCTAGTAAACATTTTATATGTATTCATATGTGTCGATATGTATAAATGTATATATTATATGCATTTTTCCCCAAGAGGCTCTGGCCACAGCACAACTTTCCCCTCTGAGTGTTATGTGACCTTTCTGGGCATTCATATATTTTTAAGGTAGAACAAAAGCCATTTTTAAATTAAAAATTCTATAAAGGACATTACTGGGTCAAGAGGGTCAAGACCATAGATTAAAGTATTATCTTGATGTTTAATTTACTAATGTCGATGACTGTACTGCGCTTCTGTAAGAGAATAGTTCTTATTTTTAGGAAACACGCAGTGAAGTTTTTACACATAAATTACCACACAGAAGCAGCTTCCTCTCACACAGTGCAGAGAAACACTATGCGTACAGCGTATATGTCTTCCACACCGTTCGCGTCTCCACACAGGCCACACGTAAAGAACGAAAAGTCTCAGGAGGAGCAAATGAGATTAAATGTTCACAACCGGCAAATCTGGGCAAAAGGTCTCTGGGTAGTGTTTGTGCGATATGGGTACTGTTTGTACGATGCTTAGTCTTACGGATTTTCTGGAGGTTTGGAATTACTTCTAAAGAGAAAGTCTGATTTTTTAAAAAGTGAAAATAATTATCTCCCCCCAAAAAGGATCAGGAAACTACAGTTAAAACATATAATCAATACAGATATATTTTATTAAGTCTCACGCAAACACAGAAAGCACAATTTCCCCTACAGCTGAGTGGCTCGCACGTCTACACGGTCAAGTTTGATGTTCACTTAGCCCTTAACACACCGGCCTCAGAGCCTACACGGCTACCTCGGTCTTCCCCAAAGGACAAATTTCTCTTTTCTATTTAAAACATGTGTAACCAGGGAATGGGACCAGAGGGAGAATGGGTGGGCCTTCCTGAAAACGTTTCCTGAAAAGGGACATCCATGATTTCTACTTCGGATAGAGTATTTTTTAGGAGACGTAATTTTGGGGTAGACACCTCAAAGTCTGCCGAACCTTACAGAAGAAGGACGAGAACTGAGAAGATGTGTCACTCCAAGACAGGAGGCCTCATGGTTTGGGGAGTAAGACTTCATGATGGGGGGGCGGGACGTCCAATTATAGAGCTCAAACTCATCCGATGGGCACAAGCACTACCCTTGGTGTTTCACAGGAGTTAACTCCTGTGTCCCCAAACCAGCTTCCGAGGGTGCGGTCGTTTCCCACACTTCACGGGGCGGAGATGCGACCTCCCTGCACTGGCACTACCGTGAAGTGCCGGAACTCTCTGTGACTCCAGAGCCCGAGTTCCTGTCACTGCGCTAACCATCCTGTCTAGAAAGAAAGATAGAAAGAGAGAGAGAGAGAGAGAGAGAGAGAGAGAGAGAGAGAGGGAGAGAAAGGAAGGAAGAGAGAGAGAAGGGAGGGAGAGAGAAAGAGAGAAAGAGAAAGGAAGAAAGGAAGGAAGGAAGGAAAGAAGGAAGGAAGGAAGGAAGGAAGGAGGGAGGAAAAAAGGGAAGAAAGAAGGAAGGAAGGAGGAGGGAGGGAGGAAGGGTGGGAGAAAGAGAGAAAGGAAGGAAGGAAGGAAAGAAAGAAGGAAAGAAAAAAGGAAAGAAAGAAAAAGAAAGAAAGAAAGAAAGAAAGAGAGAGAGAGAGAAAGAAAGAAAAAGAAAGGAAGGAAGGAGGGAGGGAGGGAGGGAGGAAGGGAGGGAGGAGGAAGAAAGAAAGAGAGAGAGAGAGGAAGGAAGGGAGGAGAGAAGGGAGGGAGGGAGGAGAGAAGGGAGGGAGGGAGGAAGAAAGTCCATTAACCTATCCAAGCTTGTCACATTTCGCATCGTTCCTTATGGTCTAATGAAAACTCTCATGTGGCAGACACAGTTGTGCAGCATGTCCAGCCCCCAAAGCTCAGCCCATTAAACAACCGAAGAATCCGGTCTAGAAGGAGAGGGTCTGCTAAGAATTCACCTTTTCAATATTTGTGATTCTGGCAAAAATGTTGAAGAATCGTAACCACCCAAAGACGAGTCACTAAAAGTAAATCCGTAGACTGGGGTGGGGAAGGGCAGTGTTTAAGTCCACGTCCGTCGGGTTGACAGGTGTCTTCCAAGACACCTCTTTCCCCAACGCAGCCCCACCTTTGGGACCAGACCACAGCTGTGGTTTTCTTCTCCGGAATCTCTTTGCCAATTCGCCTTGTTTTATAAAATTTTTATTAACATTCAGAGACTGAGGCCACCTTTGAAAAAAGATTCGCTTTACCGCTAATGGAAACTAAAGTACAGGGCAATGCCTTGCAAGCGATACTTGATCGCTCTTGCCCTCATCAATCTTCAGAACAGTCTGACGTTCGAACATTCTGGACGTGGTTCTTAAAATAGAATTAAAGCTAAAGTGGATGCGCGGTGGCTGGAAACTCATTTCCAACACAGAGAGTGGAATTCCCAGGAAATATGTTACCAGCGTTACACGTTTCCAGTCAGGCTTACACTCACGACTGGAAAAGGGATTCGTGGGTGAAAGATCCAGAAAAGTCACCCACGCTGTGAACTCCAGTGACTGACTGGGAAGAGAAAGCCTGCCCCTCACTCCCAGTGAACTTGGCCGCCTAAAAACGCACCCATCCCGGCCTCCTTGGTTTACGCTCGGGTCACGGGATCTCGAGGCTCTAGAACAACTATGCCTCCTCTTGCAGATGCACTACCAAGACCTGTTTTTTAAAAGTCTTTGAATCTCCACAGTTCCAGTGACTTCTTTTAAAAACAGATGTAGCTTTTAAAAACGGATACACATTTCACATTTTCTGTACTTTTCCTCTTCCTGCATAGCTGATTAGCTTGGGAAGCCTGTCAAATTTTTAAACTCACATCAGATCATGAATATAGAGAGACATGAGCAAGAGAAATCTCTTAGCTCTACATTTGGTATAAATAGAGCATCAGTTAAATCAAGCTTATGAGGAAACTGACGCCGAGTCTGCAAGGACAAATGCTCTTTAAAAACAAGAGAACGGAACCAGTCGCACCCACCACTGGGGGTCCAAATCCAAGCCACGGTGAGCGACCACCTCC
Organism: Paradoxurus hermaphroditus; assembly: GCA_004024585.1. NCBI lineage: Eukaryota > Metazoa > Chordata > Mammalia > Carnivora > Viverridae > Paradoxurus > Paradoxurus hermaphroditus. The sequence goes on from PITB01004159.1 coordinate 19,436, forward strand.
CACCTGTCAGAACGGCTGAAATCAACGGGCGGCGGCGAGGAGGCGGAGAAAAAGGAACCCTCGTGCGCTGCTGGTGGGAACGCAAACTGGGGCAGCCGCTCTGGACAGCAGTGGGGAGGGTCCTCAGAAAGTCACAAACAGAGCTACCCTCTGATGCGGCGATGGCGCTAGGTGGTTCCCCAAAGGATATAGAGATACCGATTTGAAGGGATACGCGCACCCCGAAGTTAACGGCGCTATCCACAACCACCAAACTATGGAAACAGCCCCAAGGTCCACTCGCGGACGAATGGATAAAGAAGAAGTGGGGGGCGTGTGCGAGGGACTATTGCTCGGCCATCAAAAAGAATGAAAGTTTGCCTTTTTCAACGACGTGGACGGAGCTGGAGCGTACGACGCTAAGCAAAGTCCGTCAGTCAGAGAAGGACAAATACCATATGATTTCACTGTGTGTGGAATTTAAGACACGAAACAAATGAGCGAAGGGGGAAAAACCAGAGGGAGGCAAACCGGGAAACAGGCTCTTAACTAGAGAGAGAGAACGCACTGATGGTCCCTGGGGGGGGGGGGGTAAGACAGGGAAGGAGGGCTAAGGACCGTATTTGTCACGATAAACAGCAGGCGTAGTATGGAAGCTATATATTGTACACTTGAAACTGATATGACACTGTGTGTTCACTGCCTGGAGTTTCAATAAAACCTTGAAAAACCGAGAGAGAACGTCACCACAGGAGACAGCAATCCCACTCCCAGGCATGTACCTCGGAGAAGTGAAAACATGTCCACACAAAAACTTGTCTGTGAATTTTTTAAGTTTATTTATTTTGAGAGAGAGAGGGCACATGTGGAGGAGGGACAGAGAGACAGAGAGAAAGAGAGACAGAGAGAGAGAGAGAAATTCTCCCAAGCAGGCTCCACACTGTCAGCACGAAGCCCAACGCGGGGCTCGAACTCACAAACCGTGAGGTCATGACCTGAGCCAAAATCAGCAGTCGGATGCTCAACCGACCGGGCCGCCCAGCTGCCCCTGTACGTGAATTTTCATAGCAACCTCGTTCACAAAAGCCAAAAAGTGGAAAGAGCCCAAAGGTCCATCAGCCGATGATAAACAAAAGCCGGCCTATGCCCCCGATGGACTAGGATTCGGCTGTAAGAAGGGATGAAGTAGTGATTCGTGCTACACCACGGATGGACTTTGAACACGGGACGCTAAAGGAAAGAGCCGGAAACAAAAGATCACGTGCTATGTTATTCCACTTACGGGAAATTTCCAGAAGAAGCAGATCTACTGTGACAGAAAAGACATCAGTGATTACCAGGGATTAGGGGAAGGGAAATGGGGAGTGATGACTAACCAGTATGAGGTTTCTTTCTGGGGTGATGAAAATTTCTGGAACTAGACAGTAGTGATGGTCGTATAACCCTGAATATACAGAACACCAGTAACTTGTAAATTTTTAAATAGTGAGTTTTATTATAATATAAATTATATTTTCATAAAGTTTTTAATAAAAATGCAGATACACGGGGTGCCGGGGTCGCTTGGCCAGTTAAGCATCCGACTCTTGATTTCGGCTCAGGTCATGATCTCATGGTTCGTGAGTTCTAGCCCTCCATCGGGCTCTGTATTGGCAGCCTGGAGCCAGCCTGGGATTCTCTCTCTCCCTCTCTCTCTGCCCCTCCCTGCTTGCACTTGTTTTCCTATCTTTCAAAATAAAGAACTTTTTTAAAATGTGGGTACAGTCCAGGGGCACCTGGGTGGCTCAGTCGGTTGAGTGTCCGACTTCGGCTCAGGTCATGATCTCGAGGTCTGTGAGTTCGAGCCCCGCGTCGGGCTCTGTGCCGACAGCTCAGAGCCTGGAGCCTGCTTCACATTCTGTGTCTCCCTCTCTCTCTGCCCTCCCCGACTCATGCTCTGTCTGTCCCAAAAATAAATAAACATTAAAAAAAATTTTTTTAATGTAGGTACAGTCCAAAGTGACACATGAAATCACTGATATGTATTATTTGTGAAAGTGAATAAAGAGGAAACTTTTTTTTTTAGGAGAAAAGCTCTTCATCTTTCTTCCCTCTTCCCTTCTTTCCTGTCCCCTCCTTAACATCAGTCCTAAAGCCCGATGGGGCAGAGAAAAACAATGTCTGCCGTGCAGGGGGGACGTGGGAGCCCAGAGCAGGACGTGAGCAGGGCGGGGGGTGGGGGGGCGGTGAAGAGAGCACCCACACGTGGGGGGAGGCGCTGGGGCCGGGAGAGGACCGCACGCCGGGGAGACGGGTCAAAGAAGGAAATACGCTAAGAATAACAGAGGCCGAGTTTCTCCTTGTCTGAAAAGGTAACTGCAAATACGAAAAAGCAAGAAGATTAGAAAGAACGCTGAGGCGGAGGACTCGACTCGGCAGCACTGGTGTGGACTCGTGGTTCTCAGCAGCGAGAGAGGCTGGGACGGAGGGGACGGAGCGCAAGTGCACGTGCGTGTGCGCCGGGGAAACGCGGCCGAGAGCGCCGCCCGCCGAGAGGCCTGGAGCGCCGCCCCAGCGGCAGCGAGCGGCCCCATGCCCAGACTCCGGCTTCTGGATTTCCTTTCCATCGGAAGGAACCGAAGCTGTTTAGAGAAGTGGCCGATTCCAGGACTGAGGCGAGGAGAGTACAGATGAGTTTGGAATATCTTGTATCGCAAACCCAGCAAGTGCTCCGGGAAATGATGGGGGCGTGTCGAAAGGACACGGAAACCGGCTTGAAGGGGCTCCTACAGGTCAGAGTCGGGACAATTTAAAGCTCAAACTGAGTGAAGAGCGTGACGGGCCATAACCACTTAGTAAGACAGGAGATCTGGAGTCCCTGCAAATATAAAGACCGTGAGCGAGCCAACGAAAGCTCCGTAAGGAGTGGAAGACTTACTTAGCTTCGAAATTTCCCTCCGAGACGCCTATTAGTTACAAAGTGGATCGAGGGTAGCCGGACAGACCCCACTTAGTCAGCGATCGAAGCCAACACCGGCGGTAACGGGACAAACTAGGATCCCGGCAACCCAACAGAGCGCAGTGGGAACACGGCAGCCTTTCCGAGGTGCTCCTGCCAATGACGCAAGCCTCCATCTAGTCCTGAGGAGACATCAGGCAAACTCGAACCGGGACACGCGACACTCTGCAATCTTCCGAGAGTGAAGGTCCAGAAAGCTAAGGGAAGACTGACGGACTGTTCTAGACTGAAGGACACTGGGGAGATACAATCGCCAAATGCAATTCGTGATTCCAACCTGGATCAGACCAGACATGCCTGGGATGACCGGCAAAACCAGGCTGGGTCCTGGGGCTGAGACGGGGCTCGTGAGTTCATGCTGATATCCATGTTTCGGTGGTCAGATTGCGGTGATGTAGAACGCTATCCTTGTTTTGATTTTTATTTTATCTTTGAGAGAGAGAGAGCAAGAGAGAGAGTGTGCAAATGGGAAGGGGCAGAGCAGAGGGAGACACAGAATCCGAAGCAGGCTCCAGGCTCTAAGCTATTAGCACAGAGCCCGACGCGGGGCTCAAACCCACGAGCTGTGAGATCATGACCTGAGCCGAAGTTGGATGCTTAACCGACTGAGCCACCCAGGCACCCCAGGCTGTCCTTGTTTTGAAGGACACACACATGAAATATTTGGGGTGATGGAGCCACCTACTGCCAAATGGTTTAGGAAAAACAAAAAACAACTGCTTTTCCCACTGAACTTCCAACTTCTTTGGGGCGCCTGAGCGGCTCAGTTGGTTGAACATCCGACTTTGGCTCCGGTCAGATCTCACGATCTCACGGTTCATGAGTTCAATCCCTGCATCAGGCTCTGTGCTGACGGCTCAGAGCCTGGAGCCTGCTTCGGATTCTGTGTCTCCCTCTCTCTCTGCCCCTCCCCCGCTTGCACTCTGTCTCTCTCTCTCAAAAATAAATAAACACTAAAAAACATTAAAAAAAATTACTAAAATAAATCCTGTATGTGAACTTCCAACTTCTCTGTAATTTCGTGACTGCTTTTAAAAAACGGTAAGGCGGAAGTTGTGGTAGATACAGTTCATAACAGACCGATCTCCCACACAAAACAACCATAAACTGGTAAATATGAAAGCAGAAAGACTTTGGAGAAACTTAAAACTCAGGAAAAGGGACAAGTGTGGAGGGAGTTTCCCATTCATAAAGGCTTTGAGCCTAAGAGCAAGCCACGGTCCCTCCCCAGCACAGAGCAGCTAGAACCCCAAAAGGAAACCCAGTGTCTCTCTGGCCTGAAGAACCCGTGGCAGAACCCGAAGCAACCACAGCCACTGAAACTGTGAGGGAAATCTCACACAGGAGACCCACTTTCGGTTCTAAATTCTGACCAAGTTTCCAACCGACGCCCGGGCCAGGCATGTGCCAGCCGGACTCCGAGACCCGCCGAGAAACAGAAGGGCCAAACTCAGATGCAAGCGACCGCTTGTGCCGGCGAGACAGAGGCAGCGGTCATCCCTGCCAGAGCAGAAGCATCAGCGCTCTTCGGAGGAATGTCACAGAACCCGGCCTCAATCTCAGGCACAGCGTTCGTCATGTTCAGCCCTGCAGCGTGCGACGTGCGGCCACAGTCACACGTGGCTGCGAGCACTTGCAATGAGGCTAGGACAACTGATGAGCTTAAGCTTTTATTTCACGGTGAATTAATTTTCATTCAATGTAAAAAAATTAAATTTTAAAATTAATTCAGTGAGGGTCGCCTGGGTGGCTCAGTTGGTTAAGCGTCCGACTTCGGCTCAGGTCATGATCTCACAGTTCGTGGGTTCGAGCCCTGCATCGGGCTCGGTGCTGACAGTGCAGAGCCTGGAGCCCGCTTCAGATTCATTGTTCCCTCCTTCCCTCTCTGCCCCTCCCCCACTCACGCTGTGTCTCTCTGTTCTCGAAAATGAATAAACATTAAAAAAAATTTTTTTAAATCTAATAATATCTAACAACCGTGGGTTTGATAAATCAACAAATAAAATAAATAAAATAAAATAAAATAATAAATAAAATAAAATAAAATAAATTCAGAGATTGGAAAACTTTTAAGTATGTTCGGAAGGACTAAATATGTGAAGCTGGTATTTTAATTATAAATTTTATGAAATCTAAATACAGATCAAATATTCCCAATGGAAATTTAGTGTGTGAACTGAAGTCACCTGTAAGTGTAAAGTAAATAGAAGGTTTTGAAGAAGTCATACACGGAAGAGAACGCAAAATACTGCCTGTCAATTTTTAATAGTGATAACATGTTGAGATGATCTATTTTGGACATGTTCATTAAATAAAAATATTCAAATTATTTTCACCTATTTCTTTTCAGGTGGCTATTAGAACATTTTAAACTACACATGTGAGTCACCATATATATATTATGTATTAAAAAATATTTGTTTTGAATTTCAGTTTTCAGTAATCTCTACACCCAGTGTGGAGCGTGAACTCACAATCCTGAAATCAGAGTTGCACGCTCCACCAACCGGGCCAGCCGGGCGCCCCTCACACTCTATTTTATGGATAACACTGGTCTGGGATATAATCCGAATACTGTAAAACCCTGGATTGTGAGGAGCCTGTTCTGTGAGTGTTCCGCAAGACGAGCAAACGTTTCTAATAAAATTTTAACTTGATGAACGAGCGACGTCTTGCAATGCAAGTAGTATGTGATGCTGAACGTCGCCCGATCACGTCTGAGCCCATGGTTCTTCTCTCTCTCCCTCTCTCTCTCTCTCGCTCCCGTGTTCTCTCTCTCTCTCTCTGCAGGATTGTGGGTGATCGTCTCCCATGCTTGGATGCTCAATCTCAGGCCTCAGTGTTTGGAAAAATCAGTGATTTTTCAGAATGTTGGAAGGTGCCCCCGACCGGCACTAGTGTATTTTTGTCACTTCAAAGCACCTACAGACAGTCCTTGGCTTTTCCATCCGAGAGTGAGCTTAGGAATGCTGCGTTTCACTCTAGGTCAGGCTGCCGCAAGTGTAGACCCTCTCCTCTGCTGCCTTGTTGCCAGCTACGCTACATACAGTCTATGAGGAGAGTTGATGAACACTCTGCTACAGTCAACATCCGTGTGAGCGTATACAATGGCCGCCACGCAGAAAATGACTGAAAAGAAAGGTGGTGAGGAGAAGGAGATGATTACGATGGAAGTTAAGAAGGAAATAAAAAAGTACAAAGTATGCAAGTGGCCAAAATTACAAAATTTTATAAGAAGTCTATGTCTGCATCTCATCTGCAAAGGAGGATGAGAAAAAGGCAGAGGGATCCCTCCCTTCACATGATATTAGCGAGACGTGTAAAACGCGGGAAACAGTGCAAAGTTTTGCAGAAAAGCACCACGCGAAGAAGGCTGTTGCAGTGCGAGCGGTTAATCTGTTGAGGGACAACGCAATGTCACATTCGGCAAAATCCTCAAAAGGAGGCAAAAGCAAGTGTCACTGGGTAGGTTCCTTGTTAATTAAGTTGCATGAAAAGAAAGATTCCGTTCGGCCAATAGACAGCAGTGATGCCGTTAGTGACCGTGAAAGTCGTCCTACACAATCACCCTCCCCTCTCCTGGTCTCCCTCACACTGGCCACCAAGGTTTTCAAAGGTAAGTGCAGGTTCGTTTGTTTACTTTTCCTTATATTTTGTATTTTCTTTATTACTTTATATTCTATTACAGTATCGTAATCATTTTTATACGAATATTTTTGGGTTGTGGAACGAATCATCTGAGTTTCCATGATTTTTTATGAGGAAATTTGCTTTGATATACAAGTGCTTTGGATGACAAGCATGTTTCCAGACCGAATTATGCTCACAAACCAACGTTTTACTGTGTAGTCAAATATGAAGAACTAGAAAAACATGACCCTTGTTAAGGGAAAAAAATCAACACAGGCCGACTGTGAGACAGCCCTGATATTAGGATTATCATTCAAACTTTATTTTATTTATTTTTATTTGAGACAGAGAGAGCCAAGCAGAGGAGAGGGGCAGAGAGAGAGAGAAAGAGAAAGAGAGAGAGAGAGAGAGAATCTTGAGCAGGCTGTGCGCTCAGCATGGAGCCCAATGCAGGGCTTGATCCCACAACTCTGGGATCATGACTTGAGCCCAAATCAAGAGTTGGATGCTCAACCAACTGAGCCACCCAGGTGCCCCTCATTCAAGGACTTTAAAACAGCTATTTTAACTGTGCTTAATGAGTTAAAAGAAATATGCCCATAATTGAAGAAAAAACAGGAAATCTAAGCAGATAAATAGAAATTACAAAAAAGAACCAAATGGAAATTCTAGAACTGAAAAACACTGTTTCATATTAAATATTCACTGAATGAGCTTAGTAGCAAAATAGAGACGCAAAGAAAGAGTCACTGAACTTGAAGACAGATCAGCAGATCTTATCCAATCTGAAAAATTAGGAAAAAAAAAAAAAAAAAGATTTAAACATGAACAGAGCCTCTGGGGTCTGGGGACAATACCGAAATGTCTCAGAAAAAATAAAGTAAAAAATATATATCAAAAAATAATGCCTACAAACCCCAAACTCAGTGAAAAACAAAATTAAAGGAAGAGAAATCCTTGAAACTGTACCACGGTAGTACGCTCAAGAAGAAACAACAAATAGATCGACAAATATTTTTTTTTCTAAATCCGTCAAAGGAAGGAGAGCCAGGCCCTGAGGTTAAGACTGGAATTCGGGACTACCCGAAATTCTCGGGGCTGTTTGTTTTCCTAACACAAAACTCCCCTGTGGCGAAAGAAAGTAAACTGGGTTGGGTCGAGGTAGTCAACAAAGTCCAAAGGAAACAGTCTTTTAAATATATAAAATGCCAGACTCTGATGAAGAAGTAATGAATGAGTAAAAATACGTATAGTTGTGTGTGCGTGTGTGTGTGTGTGTAAATTAATAATTGGGTTATTGGGTTGGAAGGCTCACTAGTGGTATTCCCAACCAACTTTCCTACTCTGGTATTACGGTATCCATTCCTCTGGATTTATTTTGAGAGTGTCTAATTCCTACTGGACTGTGTATTCCTTTTTTAAAGGTCCTGAGGGCTCAGACCCCACCAAAGGTTCACTAGTTACAGCCCCCTGGTATGGCACCCCACCAGAAGGCCCAACGGCCAGTCCTCCATATCCCTCCCCAAGTAACTGCATCGCCCCTGCTGCAAGCCCTACAGCTTCCAGGACAGAGGCCAGACTCTTTCACACGGTATTTTCAGGATGGCCCCCCTGTCCACAACCTGACACATACGTATCCCTTTGCTTCAGATACAAACGACACTGCCCGGTTCCCTGCATAGACACGCCACGCTGATCCAGGCACCCACGATTTCACCTGGGCTACCGTTCCCTCTGCCTATAATGCCCTTCCGTTCTTTCATCTGGCTAATCCCCACTCCTCCATCAAAACTCAACTAAATACACCCCTTCCTCCCCAAAGCCTTCTTGGACAACCACCCCATTTTTAGGTATCTCTCTCTCCTGTACCTCCCATGCTTACTGACACTTGCAAATATGTCTCGTGGGACTGAGACCCCCTCAAGGGCAGGCCCGAGTCCGATCGCTCTGCATTGGGTCCGGCATACAGTAGGTGCTCAATAACCATTCAATGTAAGAACAAATGCCAAAATACCAAGTTCCAAGATAGGAGTTGCCCAAATACTTTTTATACGGAAGGCTTAAAAAAAAAAAATCAAAAAACAAAAAACTAAAGAAAATGGCCGTACCGGTACTCCACACAAAACATGGCCCGCGTCCTTGTTGACCACCCCATGTACGCCAGAATTTAGCTGAATTGTGAAAAAGAAACAAAACTTGAAGTGCTCACTTGGAACCGTGGGGGGAAACCGGAATGGACTGCCCGCTCCAGTAACCAACCCCGTCTTTTCCGGAACCGAGCTACCCTAAGTCGCGAGCACATCCCGTACCTGGGCCACGACATCCTGAAACTGTTCTCTCGTGAGAGGCAGCAGGAAGGTTGTGATAACTCTCTTCAGTTCACTCTTCGACACCGTCATGTTGTGACCCGTATCGAGCAGCTGAAAGGCCTTTTTCAACTCGTCTCCTTTATCGGTAATTTTTTGAAATAAAATCCGTTTAACATCTAAGAAGGACAGTATCGGGTTTGCAATAGCGCTGGCTGCAAAAGAGATACAGTTGTTTATGAGACGAGCTTACAGCGAAGATCTCCAAAACCACCCCACTGAGGACTAGAACCCAACAAACTTCCAAAACACACTTGCTTCTACTGCATCTCGCTTTACGCATCTAAGCGCGGCATGACTTGCAACGGCAAATCTACAGTCAGTTTTCACCTCTGAAATCCGGTCAATATAAAATAACAGTAATCACGTTAAAAAGAGAAAGCAAAGCAAAGATAATCTTCCCTCTACAGGACCTGTATCGTTATAAGCAAAGAACATGGATTTTGGAAGAAAGTTCAGTTAGAACGATATCATTTCAAACAAATCTTTAAAATATCATATTTGTTTTCATCCCCTTGCCAATGTTTGAAGGGAAAACGTGTAATTCTTAAATCTAGATCATTTCCCTTTCCGAAACAAGGAAGAGATGGGAATGGCTAGCCCCTGGAAGGTAATGAAAAATGTTAGATGGTGCTAAATAACCCGCCGGGGGGCCTGCACTTCCTGGGAGGAAAAGCAGCCGAGTGGGGCCACAGGGCTACAGATCCCAGGGGCCCCGGTCACCAGAGGAGAGCTGACACACCCCTGCCTCTCTCCCCTCTGTCTAAGATGGAAACGGCCGTGGAAACAATACAGTAAGTACAAATCAACTCATATTATCAATCAGTTTCATAGGCATGAACGCGTGATTATTCCATTTTGATATTTTATAACCTACTCGACAAAGAGGAGACTAAAAGTAGAGGTAGTTTGGTAAACCTCTTCTACTCACTTATGAGACAACAAAGGCTTGGTGAGCACAGTTTCTTTAGTAGCCCTGCTCTACCCAGTAAGTTCTGGAAGGGTGTTAAATGTCTTTAACGTCATCTCTTCTTTCATAAACTCACTCACGAGCAGGAGCCAGGGAAGGATGATTCCAGTTCTTTCCCTTCAAGTGAGAACTTCTGATCCAGGTATTGAACCCCTCTGGCATGAGCCGTCAGCAGTGTTCACCTCCCCTGACGCTCGCCGAGCACCCAGGAAGCCTATGCGGGTGCTGGGGATGCCTTTCGCTCACCATGCCCACTGCCTCCTTCGGGAGGGGCGTACATAACCAGGACACACTGGAGACCCAGAAAAGAGGTGGCCGGTTTGGGGTGACAGGCTGAAGGTCTCAGGAAAAGCTGCTTACAAGAAAGAGGTGACACTCCGGCTGGAACTTGGAGTTCTCAAGAGCGAGAGAGGCTAGAAGTCGGGGGATGCTATGGAGGCCAGCCAGTCGGGGCAAACGGAGGCAGGGACAAGCACGGGAGGCATCAGCCCGGAGATGAGACCTCGAAAGTCAGCAGAGCCCAATCTCAGGTGCTCCTACCCAGCACTGTGCTCTGGTCATGGGACACCGAGCTGGGACTTCCACTGAGGGAACGACATCACCCGCTTTTCATTCTTAAGCTGCATTCCGACATCACGTGTAGGAGGGATGGAAAGGGGAGGACATCGTGACAGCATGGAGACATGTCGTGACCTGACAGCACACTCAGGCAAGTGTTGATGGAGGCCCACGCTGACGTGATGGGCACGGAGGGAAAGGCAGGAGGGAATGAACGAGAAGTTGAAATAGACCAGGCAGAGTCCATAGAATCTTCCGATTTGACAAGCTGGGTGAGGTGGGGGAAGGGGATAAAGCTTATACACGTGGTGTGGGAAGCCGTGGCGGGGCGGGGGGCACCCTTCGCTGAGAGAGGGAGACCTGCAGGACGAGGGGGGTGGTATTTTCCTAGATGGCCGCCACGAGACACCCCCCCCTCCCGCCACGCAGGCTTTTCTTCCGAGGCCCCGCTAACAGTCCTCCCTTCGAATATGGGAGGCACATATCCTTTCCCCTTGAATCTGAGTCGGCCTGTGACGAGGGTAGAGTGACTCCATGTGATTTCCAAGATGAGGTCACAACGGCATTGTAGCTTCCGCCTAGTCCTCATAAGGCGCTCAGGCCAGTCGCCATGCTGCGAGGAAGTCAAGAAGTCACACGGGGCAGCCACGTGTAGGTGTTCTGGCCAACACCCCAGCCAACAGAGGGACCGACCTTCGGATCATTCCAGCCTCAGGTACCCCCTGCCTCCCGGACCACGCTGCCTGGAGCAGAGCCCAGCTGTCCCCGGGACCAGCTCAAACTGCAGACCTGTGAGCAGAATAAGTGGTTATCACTCTTCCAAGCTTCTGTGTTTGCAGGAGTCTGTACCGAGCAATAAGTACTGGAACAGAAAAGAAAACAGTTGATGGGAAAGCCAGCGAATCCAGTTTGGGATCTCTGGACGGGGATGCCCACTTGCAAGCTGAACACACACATTCAGAGATGAGAAGCGGGGGGGGCCATGTGGAACCACGGGGGGAGCACAGCAAACCCGAAGAGGAGAAAGGAGCCCTGAGAAACACTGACTTCTAAGGAAGCAGAAGTCACTCACGCAAAGAACGCTTATCGAGCCCCCATCACATTCCAGCCGCCGCTCTAGGCACTGAGGAGCTACAGTGGACCAGACAGACGAGATCTGCTCTCGGAAAGCTTAGAACCTGGAGGGGGAAGCGAAGACAAGGAACGGATCATCAAGAAATGGTGACGTAGCGGCAGGCGGAGCGAGTGCCACGGAGACCGTGAGAAGGAACCAGGTGGAGAGACGGCGGGGCGGGGGTGGGGGGGGTGGGGGCGTAGTCGGGGCAGCCCTCTCCGGGTGTCCGATGAGCTGAACCGGAACCATAAGATGAGCCGGCCGGGCGAGAAGCTAGAAGGGACCCAGCAGCAGGCAAAGCGCCGGTGCAGGAACGAGTTTGGCGTGTCCGGGGAAGCAAAAGGCCGGCGTGGACAGAGCGCGCCTGTGTCGCGTGAGACGGAGGGCGGAAACCGCGGAGACGGGGGCGGGCGATGCGTCAGCGTCTGCACGAGAACCGGGGTTGTCTCCACGTGCCACGGGAAGGCTCGGGAGAGCTCGAGCGGGGCGGTATCCTCTCTAACACGCGTCGTTTTTACAGCTCACTCCGGCTGCTGCGTAGAGTGGATTACGGAGGGGCAAGAAATGAGGACGAAGAACAGAGAGCAGGCAATTCCGAGGGTCTGAGGGTCCGAGGGTCCAAGGACTTAAACCAGGTGGTAGCCCGGATGTGGGGGAAGGAGACAGACTGGAGGGACGGTCAGGAGCCAGAGTGCGCGGGCTTTGTTGATTGGTTGGCTCAGCCGGGCAGGGTGTGAGGAACCACCCAAATGCCGGGGCTACTCATCGGGACGGAGAACACCGGGGCCGAAGAGACCTGGTCGGCGGCTCGTGGTTGAGATGCCCCTGACGTGCACCCAAGCGGAAAGGCCGGGGAGGCACCGGGAGATCGATCTGGAGCTCAGGAGGGAAGTCGGAACGGGGCTATCGTTCTGGCTGTCCATGATGCGTAGGGATGTGGGGACGGGGAGTCAGAGGCCCGCCTGGGAGGGCGCAGATGCGGGGAAGAGGACCGGGTAGGAGCCCCAGGGAGAAGAGGCCTGATCGTCCCAGATTCCCACCCCCCCATGCCCCCCTCTCCATTTCTGTCACCGGAACCTCAGAAGCAGCCGATCCACAGGGAGGGGCTGCGTGGCCCCACATGGGCTGGCGAACCCGGTTCGCCCTCTGCCCGCCCAGCCCCGAACCCCTCCTCCTGTCCCCGGGGTCACGGCGGGGCCTCTCCTGTTAACTCGCGTCTCCGCCTCAAAATCGTTTTTCGGACTTTCCATGTCTATTTTTAGTTGCCTTCCAAGAAGCACCATCTTTGCAACTGACAATTTGAATTTAAAAGTTGTCAGAAATATTGGTTTGAAACTAGTGGACGTTGAAAGGAAAAGTCTTTGTTCCACGCGCCTCACGCGCCTCCCAAGGTTGGAAAGGAAAGCAGTAAGGAAGCTCCATAGCGGGCAGCCGGGCATAGAAATGGGCCTCGTCTCTCGGGGGGGCGATCTGACAAACTTCTCCACGTCCGTTTAGAGCCTACGACAGTCACGAGAGACTGTCACTCTCACCCTAGTGAGGGGAGCAAGTGGGATGCTCATTTTTAGGCCCCCCAGAGAACTGAGGGACGCCGAGAACCCATTCCAGAAAGAGGCAGCCGCTCCTCGGAGGGGACGGAGCCGGGACCCTTTCACACGTGCAGAGGCAGGAGACGCAGAGCACCTTCATTCTCGACCGGGGCGACGGTGGTGACGGGGGCGACGGGGGCGACGAGAAAACAACCAACCACTCAGTGGCCGCACGGGGACAGGTGTGATGGGCTGGCAGGCAGGGGGCCTCTGTCACAGAGCAAGTCCGCGCCGGCCTCCTGGGCCTCCCCGCGGGGGTGGAAGTGGCCACAGCACTGCTGGGGGCGAGAGGCACGGGGCCGTGACGGGGCCCGGGCGGGCAGGCTCTTCCTCGAGCGTAAGGCAGCCGCCCAGCAGAGGCTGAGGACAGAGCGGCGAGAGCAGAGGCGAGGCCCCAAGGCTGAGCGCACCCCAGCGGCCCCCTGCAGAGTGGAGGCAGGCAGGGCGGAGAGGGGCCTCCTCATGGGCAGAACGCTAGGAGCTGGGCTGGAGGACAGAGAATCCCCAACCCCAGAGACCCTCCAAAACCGGCAGGGGGGTCGTTATAAAGCCAAGAGCTCTCCCCAGGGCGCCAACCCGGCAGCTGGACTGGGAAGCACTCGGGTGCCCAGCTCTGTAAGAGGACAGCATTGAGACGGGGGCGGCCGCAACGGAGTTCAGACAACAGCTTGGTTTGGAGATGAAATTGAGACAATGGCCCACCTCACGTGAAGCCTGAGAGAAGAACATTCGACAGTTACTTCTGCCGCTGCGCTCCTCACGAATGTGTTAGTCCGTCTTTCTAGAATTGCGAGGCGAGTGAGATGGGAAAAGGTGGCCTGATCAAGAAGGAGGCCAGAAGAGCCACACAGAGAACAGATGGAGGAAGGATCCGGTAGGTACGGCGGGAACGGTGAGCACATTGGAGGGATTACAGGCAATCCTAAGACACGCGGACTACGCGGGGGATTTCAGCGGGGGGAAGGAAACTGTTTGTTAAAGCACACGACAAAGCCAGAAATTAAAAGCGTAAGATCGGAAGTAAAAAAACCTCATTTGATCTGCTTAACCGTGGACTGCACAGGATAGAAGAAAAGCCTCGTGAATATAAAGTCAGGTCTAGAGTGATTCTTCTGATTTGAACGTAAAGTGAACGACGTTTTCAAAGGGAACAGGCGTCCCATATCTGTGGCTTACCCCATGGAGAGCGCTCATTTCACATAGGAGTTCTGCAAGCACATCGCCTCCACGCACACCAGCGGGCCGGGGAGACGGGCCGGCCAAACACCTCGTGGCCCCCACCTGTGGGGAGGCAAATGGTGCCAGGGGACTCTTAATTTAAACAAGCAAAAGGAATTCGGCGCTGAGAATTACCATCAGTAAAAGCGGAAGGCGAGCGACCAAAGGGAAAAACAGGTGCCGACGGCACGGAAGGCAGATGAAGGACTAGTACCTTCCACGCGAAGACCCGCCCACAGCAGGGGGACCGGGCAAGGGACACCAGCAGGAGGCTCACGAAAGAGAGACAGACAGCTGACAGACGGGAGATCAAAGTTCACGTCCCCGGGCAAGAAAGGCGAGTGGAATCACAACAGAATATCGCCTGTGCGCATCAAACGGAGAAGGCGTAAGAGACGAGGTTCTGCATTAGGACGCTTCGAGATACGCGCCTCCGGACATGCCTCGTGGGGACGTCCGGGCACGAACTTCTAAAGGGCAAAGTGACGGAGCGCAAGCGCCTTGGCGGGAACGCCCTTCCATCCGGTCGCCCTGTAGGATCAGAAAGTGGCCAGAGCCCGCTGGGCGCGTGGGGCTGCTGAGCGGCGCTGGAAGCTGCCGGCCGACCCCCAGCTCTTCTCCCCTTTTCCCTCAGAAACAGAAACGCTGAAATGTGGGCAGACACCCGGCCACGCAGAGATCTGTATTTCGGGCTCCCGGGCAGCTGCCCGTGACCGTGACCCAGGCCTCGCCCGGTGAGGAAGCGCAGCGTCCAGTCCGACTTGACTAGACGCCTCCCCCGCCCCTCACAAGGCAGAAGTCAGTGTCTCCTGGCCTTTGTCCCCTCTGAGGCCTCCTGGAGCCCCGGGTTGTGCACTCACCGTGCTTTCTGCGCACGTGCTTCTGTTCTGCTAGTGTTGGCCTCACGCCTCTAAAATTCTTTACTCTCCCCCCCGCCGCCCCCGCCCCGGAATGTGAGCGCCAGGCCCTCTGCTCGATGCACCTCTTCATCCTCAGTCCCCGTGACAGTTCTTGTCACATGTCGGGGCTTGGAAATGTTCAGGAAAGAAGGAAGGGAGGGAAAGGAGGGAGGGAGGGAGGGAGAGGAGGGAGGAAGAGATGAAAAGACATACCCTTTGGGGAAAGTATTATGTTAAATTTTATTGCTTTAAAACTGAGAGGTGCAAATGAGTTTAGAAGTCATATCCACACACAAGCCTGCACGGAAATGTTTATAGTCGCTTTCTTCGTGGCTGCCGAGGCAGGAGGGCAAACGAGGTGTCTTTCCGCAGTGAACAGATAAGCCAAGCACGGTACGTCCGCGGAAAAGCGTATTATTCGGAGGTTAAAAACGGGCCTGCTCCCCCACCAAGAGACAGAAGGGGCTTTAAGAGCACACTGCTACGGGAAAGGGGCCCGTCTCAAAAGGCTACATGCTGTGTGGTTCCAACTCGATGACATCCTGAAGAGGCGAAACTATGGAGACGCAAGAAGACCAGTGGCTGCCCAGGTCAGGGGTGGGGAGGGATGGATGGCCGGGGCACGGGGGGGGGGGGCGGAGGGGGTTGGAAATGGCTCCGTGTGATATCGCGATGCTGGACGCGTGCCGTTGTGTTTACAGAAACCCAGAGGACGCACGGCACAAGGGCAGCTACACCGCAGACCGTGGTTCATGATGGCGTATCGATGACGGCACACCGAGGGTAGCAAAACACCTCGCTCAGGCGAGATGACAATAATAGGGAACGACGGCAGGGATGAGGAGGAAAGGGGTGTATGGAACTCTCTGGACTTCAGCTACATTTCTCTGTAACCCTAAAACTACAAAAATAAAGAGTCCCCGATTGAGAAAAACTGAGTAAGGGCGTAGACGAGAGAACACAGTAGTTTTGGAATCACACTGTCTGAGTTCAAATCTTGACCCTGCCACTTTAAAACCCTATAACTTCTGGGCAAGTGGCTTAATCAGCCTGTGTCTCGGTTTCCCCATGAGGCGCACGGGGACAGGGACAGAGCCTACTTCCCAGCTCTAGCGCATGTGTTAGATGACATGCAAAGCTCTCACAGAGTCTGGCACATACTGAACACACCTAAGTAGTATCTACTGTTAGTATTACTTCCTCGTGAACACTCACTTGAAGAAGAAGGTCTAAACATACGTTGGAAACCATTCCTTGAGTACACTCGACATGGTGAAGACTGAGGCCTCGAGCTCAGGAACCTCCGTGTGGGAGGACACGAAACACGCCAGTCTGGTATGACCGCCATTCTGTACATTAAGTCCCTGTCGGACGTAAAAGAAAACAGGTTACATTACCTTTAAGCGCACGTGAGAAAGGCAGCCGCTCCTTTTCTGAAGGGACAGCTGGAGACCCTAAAAATTCTAGCCATGACCTTGCCGATGTTTCAAAAACTCTTCTTAAAATGCACGCAAGATCGTGATTTTAGACTCACCGTTTTGGGTGGATCCAATGATTTTCAAAAACGGGGAAATAAGGAAGTTCTTGGGTAGGAAAATCCATCTGCGTCTTGCCTACCACTGACGCGTACCTTTGGCGGGCAGTGAGGGTGGCACGTTTGGATTCCCTCCGCTCCCTTGAAGCGCCTCACCGCGTATCCATCCCAGAGGCAGAACAAAGGCGAGAGCACCGACAACGGTTCAGTAAGGACCTCGGAAAACCCTCTCCTCCATGAAAGCAACAAGAAAACTGGCAAAAATGGCCAGAACCAACTTTTTCAGAACTCTGGAAGTTAACCAAAGGTCTGCAGCGATCTAGGGAACCCTTACTCGCCAACTGCGGCAGAACCTCAGTGTGAACACCAGGTTTTGTAGCGCTTCGACTTCTCCGCTCCCGTCTGCCCCGCCCCCAAATAGGCCGTAGCCTTGAAACCAACAGCCTGCAATTTCAGTGAAAATCCAGCAGCCTGCTAATCGCTGGAAAGGGCAGAACGGGGTTGGTGCTCCTTCAAGCCCCGCTACAAAAAATTGTCAAAGGCAGTTGCTGAAAAAAATCAGAGGCAACTGTTGTCTAAACTTCCAGCTGCCTGAAGCTTCGGATAACAGATGAAGCAAATAATAGACTAACAAAAAACCTTAAAGGGAAATCTAGGGAATGAGATGTCCATAGGGAAGCTCCCACATATTCTTGGGAGTTTAGAAAGCCATTCGAACACGTAGAGCTGTGAGCAGGCCCAGGGCTGTGTGCTTGTTCAGGAAAGAACAGGGCAGGCCCTAAACTCCTACCTTGGGCTGACCTTGGAGCTCTGCGCAAGCAGGAAAAGAAGCCTAAGGTAGGGCTCTAAACTGCTTGGCAGAGTATCGAAGGAATGCTCAAATACACACAAAGAACCACTCAGCAAAGAACGGAAGACTGTTATTTGCAAGCATTTGAGGAAATCTCTGTCTAAGTATGAGCTGATCACTAAACTAACTAATCAGACATGTCAGTGGCCATCCATGATAAAAAAAATTCAGAAAAATTACAAAGTTAGTTTAGAAAAGTCACTAAACCAGGATGCCTGGGTGGCTCATTCGGTTGCTCTTGATCTCAGTTGAAGTCTTGATCTCATGGCTTGTTCAAGCCCTGCATTGGGCTCTGTGCTAGGTGTAAAGTCTATTAAGAGGAGAGGAGAGAGGAGACAGGGGAGAAGGGAGGAGAGGAGAGGAGAGGAAAAGTCACTAAACAAAAACAAAAACTTGAAAAGTGGAAAGAATATGATTTTAAAAATTGCCACATTATTTAAAATGTCTAGTTTTCAACAAAAAAAATTATAAGACATGCAGAAAGAAAGAAAGAAAGAAAGAAAGAAAGAAAAAAGAAATCCCATACACACGTACCTTTAGAAACCATGCAAGCTAGAAAAGAGTGAGGTGAAACATTTAAAGTGTAGAAAGAAGAAAAAAACCCACCAACCTAGAATTCTGTATCCAGAGAAATTATCCTTCAAAAATTAAAGGCACAAAAACCATAAAATATCTAGGAATAAACCTAACCAAAGATGTAAAAGATCTCTACGCTGAAAACTATAAAAAACTTATGAAGGAAATTGAGGAAGACACAAGGAAATGGAAAAATATCCCGTGCTTATGGATTAGAAGAATAAATATTGTTAAAACGGCAATACTACCCAAAGCAATCTACACATTCAATGCAATCCCAATCAAAATTGTACCAGCATTCTTCTCAAAGCTAGAGAAAACAATCCTAAAATTTATATGGAACCACAAAAGGCCCCAAATAGCCAAAGGAATATTGAAGAAGAAAACCAAGGAGGGAGGCATCACAATCCCAGACTTAACCTCTACTGCAAAGCGGTAATAATCAAGACAGTGTGGTATTGGCACAAGAACAGACACATAGACCAATGGTATAGAATAGAGAACCCAGAAATGGACCCACAAGCATATGGCCAACTAATCTTTGACAAAGCAGGAAAGAGTATCCAATGGAAAAAAGACAGCCTCTTTAACAAATGGTGCTGAGAGAACTGGACAGCAGCATGCAGAAGAATGAAACTAGACCACTTTATTACACCATTCACAAAAATAAACTCAAAATGGATGAAGGACCTCAATGTGAGACAGGAAACCATCAAAATTCTAGAGGAGAAAGCAGGAAAAAACCTTTTTGACCTTTTTCACGGCAATTTCTTACTCAACACATCTCCAAAGGCAAGGGAATTAAAAGTAAAAATGAACTATTGGGACTTCATCAAGATAAAAAAGCTTCTGCACTGCAGAGGAAACAACCAACAAAACTAATAGGCAACCAACAGAAAGGGAAAAGATAGTTGCAAATGACATATCGGATGAAGGGTTAGTATCTGAAATCTATAAAGAATTTACCAACTCCACACCTGAAAAATGAATAATCCAGTGAAGAAATGGGCAAAAGATATGAATAGACACTTCTCCAAAGAAGACATCCAGATGGCCAACAGACACATGAAACGATGCTCAAAGTCACTCATCATCAGGGAAACACAAATCAAAACCACCATGAGACACCACCTCACACCAAAGTGGCGAAAATGAACAAATAAGGAAACTACAGATATTGGCGAAGATATGGAGACACAGGCACCCTCTTACACTGTTGGTGGGAATGCAAGCTGGTGCGGCCACTCTGAAGAATGGTATGGAGGTTCCTCAAAAAAATGGAAACAGAACTACCCTATGACCCAGCAATAGCACTGCTAGGAATTTATCCAAGAGACACAGGAGTGCTGATGCAGAGGGGCACGTGTATCCCGATGTTTACAGCAGCACTTTCGACAATAGCCAAAATCATGGAAAGAGACTAAGTGTCCATCAACTGATGAACGGATAAAGAAGATGTGGTATATATATACATATACACCACATATATACACAATGGAATACCAAGTGGCAATGAGAAAGAATGAAATCTGGCCATGTGTAGCAGCATGGATGGAACTGGAGGGTATTATGCTAAGTGAAGTAAGTCAGTCAGAGAAAGACGGATACCATATGTTTCCACGCATAGGTGGATTTTGAGAGATTTAGCAGAAAACCATGGGGGAGGGGAAGAGGGGAAAGAAAAAATAAAGCCACAGAGAGGGAGGGAGACAAAACATAAGAGACTCTTAAATGCTAAGAACAAATTGAGGGTTGATGGGGGGTACGGGAGAGGGGGGAGAGGGGAGAGAGGGTGACGGGCACTGAGGAGGGCACTTGTTGGGATGAGCACTGGGTCTTGTATGGAAACCAATCTGACAATAAATTGTTAAAAAAAAAAGTTAAAGGTAAATAAATACATTCTTATACAAACAAAAACTGAAGATATGTGTCACCAGCAAGCTTGCTTTAAAAAAAAAAAGTTGTCCTTCAGAAAGAAGGAAGAATTAAATAAGTCAAAACCTTAAATTTATATAAAAAAGAAGAGCATTAGGAAAAGCATAAATTAAGGTAACACAGACACATATGCACCCAGTAATAGAGCCCCAATATACATGAAGCAAAAACTGATGAGACGGAAAGGAGAAGCAGACATTTGAACAATAACGGCTGGAGACTTCAACGGCCACTTTTAACAGTGGACAGAACAACTGCACAAATTAACAAGTAAACAGAGGACTTGAACAACACTATAAACCAATTAGTCTTAACAGGCATGTAAAGAACACTCTACCCAACGAGGTAGAATATACGCTCTTCTCAAGTACATGTGGAATATTCTTCAGAATAAATCATATGTTAAGACATAAAATAAGTCTTGACAAATTTTAAAATAATGAAATAATCAAAAAATGTTCTTTAACCACAGTGGAATGAAATTAGAAATCCGTAACAACAAGAAATTGAGTAATTCACAGATATGTCAAAATTAAATAACGCACTCTTAAATAACTTCAACAGATCAAAGGGGTAAAAATCCACAAGTGAAATTAGCAAACACTTTTGGACGGATGAAAATGAAGGCGCATATGCCAAAAATTATGGGATGTAGTGCTTAGAGGGGAATTGACAGTTGTAAATGCCTGGTTTATTCTTAAAAAGAAGAAAACCTCAAATTAATAACTTAATCCTCTCCCTTAAGAAACTATAAAATAAGAGTAAACTAAGCCCAAATAAACAGAATAAAGGAAATAATAAAGATTAGAACAGAAATAAATGAAATTGAAAAGAGAGAACAAACAAAATGAAGAGTTAGTTCTTTGAAAAGATCAGCAAAACTGACACATTTCTGGATAGATTCTCTAAGAAAAAATGAGAAATACTCAACGTAGTAAAATCAGGAATGAAAGAAGAACATTACTACCGACCTCATAAAAACAAAAAGGATAAGGGAACATTAGAACAACTGTATGCCAATGAATTAGCTGCTCTACATAAAATAGAAAGACATAAGCTACTGAAACTGACTGAAGAAGAAATAGAAAATCTGAATAGACCTATACCAAGTAAAGAAATTAAATGAGAAAAAAATAAAATAAAAAAAGCTCAGGACCAAATGGGTTCACTGGTAAGTTCTACCAAACATTTAAAGAATAATTAAAACCAATAAATCCCTCACAAACTCTTCCAAAAGAACCAAAAACAAACAAACAAACAAACAAAAAACCAGAATAAGAGGGAACGCTTCCTGACATAATTCTATGAGGTTCACATTACCAAATCCAGACAAAGGCCAAAGAAAAGAAAGCTAAAGACCAATATTCCTTAGGAATATAGGAAAAATATTCAACAAAATACTTGCAAGCAGATCCAACAACATTAAAAAAGAATTAGACGTCATGAACAGGTGAGATTATCCCAGGAACTCAAGGGTGGTCGAACATATAGAAATCAGTCACTGTAATACACCACATTAATACAATAAAACAACGACCACCTCAATAGATGCAGAAAAAGCATTTCACAAAATCTTATGCCTTTTAACGATAAACGCACTCAACAAGCTAGGAATAGAAGGGAACTTCCTTGACCCAACGAAGGGCATGAGTAAAAAACCAACAGCTACCATCATATGGAATGGTAAAAGAAAACCTGAAAACCTGCCCCCTAAAATCGGGAACAAGGCAAGGAGGTTTGCTCTCAACACTTCTATTCGACGTTGTACTGAAGGCCGTAGCCAGAGAAATTAGGTTAAAGAAAGAAAACAAAATGCATCCAGCTCTAGGGCCACAAGGAAGTTTTAAACATCACTTGTCTGGGGCTCCTAACTGGGCAAACTTTCAAAGGGAAGGGAAGAAGTTTTCCCTATTAGACCTCACATTTAAATGCAAGTGCACGATGACTTAATACTCAAAAACAGATATATGTGCGTGGCACTATTTGAGTACAAAGAATCAGACCAAACAATACATCTGAAGCCCTAGATTTTAAGAATCCCAAGTTTACAGGGTTGAAGAAATGAATCAGAATTTTTCTAATGTAGAAGGAACACACAGTGGGTGTTGCCCTGGCTTCCATCTCTTTGGGCAACCCCTGACTGCCTGGCATGGTATTCATTGGTCTAGACCTGCCTTATTTACACGGATCCCTGTAGGCAGGGACAATACCAGGGCTTGAAGCCATGTAAGGCTGACAGCAGAGTCCCACATACTAGTTAAATTCTTTCTTCAACGAGCTAAATTCAGCTGAAACCTAGAATCATAGCATGGGTAAATTTCCAGAAGAACACGGCTTGGTATGTGTTCACACAGTCAAAATATATTTATTGAGCTTCCTTCTAGAAGTCTGGGGGTCAATGAACAAAACTGGCAAAATCATGGACATCGTGGGGCTTATATTCTCGTCCTGGAAGACAAACAATAAATAAGTGAATGACACACTAGGGAAGTACTGTGAAGATAAACGGGGTGGGGGAATAGGTGACACCGCTCTGACAGAAACCAGGAGGGGAGCAATGCCATCGGGAGGACAAAAAGGCAACAGGAGGTCGGGGGGAGGCTCCAGTGAGGGCTGGGCTCTCTCCATGAGCGATGCGTGAAGTCACTGGGGGGTTCTATACGGAGAAGAGAACTATGCACAGGGTTATGGTCTGGCCTTTGCATTTAAAGGATCCCTCTGACTATATGTCAAGAATAAACTTAAAGAGGCAGGGGAGGAAACAGGCGGATCGATTATAAATCTACTGAAATAATACACGCAAGAAAAGACAGTGGCCTGGACCAGGGCCGTAAGTGGTAAGAAACGGTCAGATTCTCAGTAAGTTCTGAAGGCAAGGTCCATTGTATTTTCTCGCAGATCTCATTAGGCACGCAAGAGAAAGGCTGGGTGAAGCGGCCCTTAACTGAGACGGGTGAGACTACAGGCAGGACGGGTTTGGAGGGGAGATCAAGAGTTTCATTCTGCACACGTTGAGTTGGAGATACCTCTTCAATCCCCAGGGGAGATACTGACTAGGCCGTTGGCTCTATGAGCTTGAGTCTGGGGAAGAGTCTGGGACTGAAGATACCAGTGTGGGGACTGTCAGCCTATAATGGATATAAGGCACGACGTCAGATGAGCCCACCAAGAAAGCGGGCGTGAGAAGGGAAAGCATGTCAGAGCTGAGCTCTGGGGTATTCCAACATTCAGAGTTCAGGGAGATGAGGAGGAACTGGTAAAAGATGGAAAAGAACAGCCAATGAGAACAGAGAAAAACCGGGAGGCTGGAGTGTCCTGGAAACTGAGTGAGGAACGTGTTTCAAGGAAGGAGTCGTGGTACATGTCAAATGCTGCAGTGATCATCAATGAAGATAAGGACCAAAAAAATCACCCTTGGGATCAAGCCATGCAGCCAGTACTGATCACCCCGAGAAGCACCATACTGGTGGAACTGCGAAGTTAGGGGGCAGCCTGAGCAAGTTACACATAAATGCAGAGTAAAAGAATCTCTGCCGTGAAGCAGAGAAACTGTGTGGTAACTGGAGGAGCATGAAGGTCAAGGAAGAAATGTCTTTGAGACGGGAGAACTGGAAGCAGGTATGAAGACTCCCAGTAGTGACCCAGTGGCAAGGCGAATAATAATGAAGCGGGACTGAAAGGAGGGGCAGCCAGTTCCCACGGGCTCCCCAGTGGAGGCAGGACCTCATCTCACGGATGACTTTTTTAGGAGCACACTCAGTTCATCACTTGCGACGACGAAGAAGACAGTAGACGCAGATGCGGGGAAGAGAGCACGTGTTGGTTCCCTCCAGCTCGTGTCTGTGTCTCTTTGAAATGGGAAAGTGGGCCGTCAGCATCAAGTGAGGATGGGGGGGTGTCCAGGATCCAGGAGAGAGGTCAGGAAGCAAAAAGTGGTCCAGAAGAGAAGGTAAAGGGGATGGGGTGGGAGACAAAGAATGAAGGGCGAGGAGTCAGAAGAGCCCGTCCAAGGTCCACGGGCATGAACTCAAGAGCCACGCCCCGGGAGCTGGGGAGCTGGCTTTAACTGGAGGCGAGGTTTCGAAAAGCAGGTGCGAAACAGCGAGGGATGTCACAGGCACTTATTGTCCAGAAAGGGGTCCCAAGAATGATGGGAATTCTCGGTGTCTCTGAAATAAGCGGACAAGACTCAGGAAGTAAAGATATGAGAAACTCAAGCTCATAAAAGATTTTAAGAGGGAAAAAAGAAGCTTTAGAAGACGGCAGCGCAGCATGGAGACCCTGAGCTTGTCTCGTCCCTGAAACACAGCCGGATCAGCACCAAATCATTTTGAGCACCTAGGAAATTGACCTGAGGATGAACACAACAATCTGCATGACTTGAGCCCCAGAACTCGGCAGGTACGTGTACATGCAGAGAGGTGAACGGAGGGAGGGAACAGCTGCAGAGGGTAGGGAGCCGTTTTTGCAGAGAGAGGACAGAGAAAGAGGGAGAGGGCAGCACATCGGGATTGTGCAAGAAAAGCCCTCCCCCGTTAGTAGCTGGAGAGAGAGAGAGAGAAAGAGTGAAAACACTTGCAGGGCACTGAGCAAGAAATCCGGCTCCCAAAACCATTGATCTAGAAAGAGAAAATTTTATTTTTTTACTTCATTATTTTAATTTTTTATTCTATTTCATTTTATTCTATTTTAGTATATCAATATTTTAATTTTTAATTTTTATGAAAGATATTGAAGAAGACACACAAAAATGGAAAAATATTTCACGCTCATGGATTAGAGGAACAAATATTAAAATGTCAATACTACCCAAAGAAATCTACATATTCAATGCAATCCCTATCAAAATAACATGAGCATTCTTCACAGAGCTAGAAAAAAACAATCCTCAAATTTGTATGGAACCAGAAAAGACCCCAAACAGCCAAAGCAATCCTGAAAAAGAAAACCAAAGCTGGAGGCATCACAATTTCAGACTTCAAGCTGTATTAAGAAGTTATAATCATCAAGAAAGTATGGTACTGGCACAGAGATCGATGGAACATAATAGAGAACCCAGAAATAAACCCACAAACCTATAGCCAACTCATCTTTGACAAAGCAGGAAAGAATATCCAACGGAAAAAGACAGTCTCTTCAGCAAGTGGTGCTGGGAAAACTGAACAGCGACGTGCAGAAGAATGAACCTGGACCACTTTCGTACACCGTACACAGAGATAAACTCAAAGTGGATGAAAGACCTACATGTAAGACAGGAAGCCATCAAAATCCTCGAGGAGAAAGCAGGCAACAACCTCTGTGACCCTGGCTGCAGCAACTTCTTACTTGACATGTCTCTGGAGGCAAGGGAAACCAAAGCAAAAATGAACTATTGGGACCTCATCAAAATAAAAACCTTCTGCACAGTGAAGGAAACAATCAGCAAAACTAAAAGGCAACCGACGGAAAGGAAGAAGATACTTGCAAACGGCATATCAGATGAAGGGTTAGTAGCCAAAGTCTATAAAGAACTTATCAACCTCAACACCCCAAAAAAACAAATAATCCAGTGAAGAAATGAGCAAAAGACAAGAATAGACACTTTTCCAAAGAAGACGTCCAGATGGCTAACAGACACATGAAAAAATGCTCAACATCACTCATCGTCAGGGAAATACAAATCAAAACCACAATGAGATACCACCTCATGCCTCTCGGAATGGCTAAAACTAACAACTCAGGCAACAACAGATGCAGGCGAGGATGCGGAGAAAGAGGATCTCTTTTGCACTCCTGGAGGGAACGCAAGCTGGTGCAGCCACTCTGGAAATCAGTATAGAGGTTCCTCAAAAAATTAAAAATAGAACTACCCTACGACCCAGCAATTGCACTACTAGGTATTTATCCAAGGGATACAGGAGTGCTGACTCAAAGAGGCACAAGCACCCCAACGTTTATAGCAGTGCTGTCGACGAGTGCCAAAGTACGGAAAGGGCCCAAATGTCCATCAACTGATAAATGGATAAAGAAGATGTGGTGTGTGTGTGTGTGTGTGTGTGTATACATATATACCCACACATATGCACACATATACATACAGTGGAATATTACCCAGCAATCAAAAAGAATGAAATCTTGCCATTTGCGACAACTTGGATGGGACTAGAGGGTGTTATGCAAAGTGAAATTAGTCCGAGAAAAACAAATATCAAATGACTTCACTCATATGTGGAATTTAAGATACAAAACAGATGAACGTAAGGGAAGGGAAGCAAAAATAATATAAAAACGGAGGGGAAGACAAACCATAAGAGACTCTTAAACACAGAGAACACACTGAGAGTTGCTGGTGGGAGCTGGGTGGGGGGAAGGGCTAAAGGGGCGACGGGCATTCAGGAGGGCACTTGTTGGATGAGCACTGGATGCCACATGTAAGTGATGAATCACTAAATTCTCTTCCTGAAATTATTGCTACACTATATGTTAACTAACTTGAAATTAAATTTTTTAAAAATTTTTAAAAAGGAAAAAAATTTTAACTCAATTAGCATTTATAGGGGACTTACTTTGAGCCAGGAAATGTGCTTAAGATGCGTGAAAACCCGTCGTTGAGCCCTCCTCACGCCCAACCACTTGCCACACTTCCCACTTCGTCAGCGAGGAGGCCGGCACCCAGAGCAGGCCGGCAGGGTGCCCAGAGCCAGGGCTCACCCAGGTGTCAGGTTCGTACGGCTGTCGGTGGCCAAGGCCTTCCTGTTGTCTTCTGCACAATTCTTAACAAGCTCCTCGCAGGAGGGGGCAAGTCTCTGGCTACCCGAGCTGCACGGCTGGTTAGGGAGCACTCCCCCCTCCCGCCTCGCCCTGCTCTGCCCGCGCGAGGGGAGGACCTGACGCAACTGCATTCCTTGTTGTGGTTATTGCTGATGCAAATAACCGCTCGCTTGATTTTATCCATAAATTCCCTTCCTAATAACAATAAGGCACGCCAGGGCCTTGGCCCCGTGCCTTATTACACCACCTGAGGAGTGAGATAATCACCCAGAAATGTACCGCCTGTTGTGCATTTTATTACTTGAATACAAAGCGATTCAATTCAAGAAACACTTAGTGGAAGACAGCAGGAAAAAAAAATAATAATCATATGAAAAGTAATTCTTCCTAATGCTACTGAGCACGCTGCAGGGAATAACCCTCTTCCAGCAGGAGAGTGGTCTGTGACCCGTCGGGTCTCCTCTGGCTCCAGTTTCGACCCATCGCAGGACGTCAAAGCCAGAGAGACCTCACGCCCAGTATGGATATTCCGAAGAGGCAGGTCCAGGTAGCTCTGACAACGGGGCCGGTTTGGTGTTCGGCCTGAACGTGCGCGTTTTCGAAGCAACTACCCCCTCGGCGATTCGTCCTGGAGCGACTGTTGCAGGCCACGCACGGGGGAGGGTGGAGGGACGGGAGGGGACGTATGAACAGCCCGGCCTCCGGCAGCTCACCTTCTAACTCAGGATTTCAGGGAAATGCAGCGTGACTCTCAAGGACAGGAGCGGGCATACCCCAGCAAGCTCGAGGGCACCGAGGCGGCATGTGGAAACTTCGCAACTTCCTGCCCTCAGGCGAAACCGCTCGGGAGGCACTCAATCACTCTCGCTCCTTTCCCAAAAGACGCCACGGTCAGTTCACAGCGAGGTGCGGGAAGAGCGAGTCCATTTGTAGATTCCTTACGCAGAAATAACGTGGTTTTGTAAGTGTTACTAATACCATTATTTGAAGATGCACTTCTCTTCCATCTTTAAAAATTAGTTTTAAAAGGCTATTGAGGGGCGCCTGGGGGGCTCAGTTGGTTAAGCGGCGGACTTCGGCTCAGGTCATGATCTCACAGTCTGTGAGTTCGAGCCCCGCGTCGGACTCTGTGCTGATGGCTCGGAGCCTGGGGCCTGCTTCGGATTCTGCGTCTCCCTCTCTCTCTCTGTCCCTCCCCTATGCTCTGTCTCCCTCCAAAAATGAATAAACATTAAAAAATTTTTTTAATAAAAAAATAATAAAAGGCTGTCGAAGGGGCGCCTGGGTGGCTCAGTCGGTTGAGCACCCAACTCGTGATCTCGGCTCAGGTCACGATCTCACGGTTCCTGGGATCGAGCCCATGTAGGGCTCTGCGCTGACAATAGAGAGCCTGCTTGGAATTCTCTCTCTCCCTCTCTCCCTGCCTCTCCCCCACCCATATGCATGCATGCTCTCTCTCAAAATAAATAAAAAAATTTTTTAACAAGGCTGTTAAAGCAGACACACAGACAGAGGTAGCTTTAAGCGAGCAGTTCTCAAAATGTGGCCCCCGAAACGACAATATCGGCATCACCTAGAACCTCTTTAGAGAGGTATTTTATCAGCCACCCCCCCCCCCCGCCAACCAATCGGAAACTCTGGGGGTGGGGCTAACCCAGCCGTTTGCGGGTTAACAAGCTGAGACCACGGGTTTGGAAGACCCTGGCGCTGATTTCTGAGTCTATACTTTTTGACGGAGGCGCTGTAAAGTCCCCTGCTTAATACCAAAATGAAGTAAAAGACCACAAACATTACACCGAAGCGATTCCATGGTGATCCACCCGGCAATCACCGAGCACCTGTTTTGCTGGCAATCGGTTACTCCAGAGAGAAAAGCCAAATTTACTCATGAGGCCAAGACTTGAACTCTCCCGAATTTAATGTTAGGCTTTTTGCCCAGTTGACCCAGGGGTGTGTGCGCGCGCGCGCGCGCGCGTGTGTGTGTGTGACGAGGGGCACTCGCATACGTGCATGAGTGACTTGTGGGTCTTCTCATAGAGACGCATAGATAATAAGAAAATCTGTCGATACTCAAGAAGGGATACCTTGCATTGACCAAAGAGTCCCACGGATCTGCGACCTACTGAAAAGAACATGTGGAGAATTAAAAGCAAGCCATCTACGTGATAATCTAATCAAATACTAGGGTTTCAGGGCTCCTGCCGTCTCCCCCATCCCAGCCTCACACTCCCCCCCCACTCCACCCCCGCTGTCTTAGACTCAGCTGGCAACCCCTTGTCTACTGTTCTAAACATAGGGATTATAAGAATGCAAGCTAATTCACAAATATATTCCAAATGATAGGGTATCGTAAAAGACAATTTAGCCAGTCAACTGAATTCAATTTAGCTGAAAAATCCGTGGTTATAAAGTGACCTGTCTCCAGGGCTGCGGCCCCAGATGTCTGAGCCACAGGCTTTCCCCGCCAAGGGTCCCCGCTGCTCACGCTCTCCCCAGATCCCCGTGCAGGCTCTCGCCTTCCTCCCAAACCCCATTTTAACCAACACCCCCTCTCGCAGCATGCATTCCAAGCCTACCCGACCCACGCTACAAGACATGCCCACAGGAACCCAGCAATCAAAGTCAAAACAGAATACAAACCTCTCAGCGTTAATAGGCTTTAATGGAGTAGTATAAATAAGGATTATAAATATCTCGAAACATAAAAACGAGTTTAGAGCCACGTTAAGAGAAAAACTACTATGAACACAACGACATAAAAATGTGTTTTCACAGGGGCGCCTGGGCGGCTAGGTCGGTTGAGCGTCTGACTCTTGATTTCAGCTCAGGTCATGATCTCACGGTTCATGGGATCCAGCCCCATGTCGGGCTCTGTGCTGACAGTTCGGGGCCTGCTTAGGATTCTCTCACTCCTCTCTCTCTCTGCCCCTCCCCTACATGCACATGTGAGCACTCTCTCTCTCTCCAAAATAAATAAATTACAAAACACCAAACAAAACAGAACGAATGAAAACTGTGTTTTCACATGTGGATAGAGTCTACAAGATGTGACAAAAATAGCTATGTTGGTATGGGGGGGGGGGGTCAGCGATCTTTTTTATTTTAAATGCTCCTTAGTAAACGGCTCGCGGCACGTTGGAAAGAAATGCCTACCGCGGCCCGCCCCCCACCCCCAGCCAGGCAGCCCGTGGCCTAGCTCCTGCCTCCTCCCTCTCCCCTCCTGGCCTCCCATGGCCTGAGGGGTGCTCCCCCCACCCAGCTAACTCCCGTCACCCGCAGATATGGGTGTGACTGTCGCTTGCTGGGAGAGGTTTTCCCGATTAGCCCATCCGCGTGCGCCTCCGCGCCCTCCCATCGGAGCCCGTCCCTCCCCCGCGCCGCGCTCACCACGGCTGGGCCCGCCTCGATGGCAGGCTCCAGGAGATGGGGCAGGGCTTTGACGCCGCTGAGCCCCCAGCCCCGGGGGACCCGGCACGTGACTGTGACGCCAGAAGTATTTCCCAAATTAACGCGTGAAGGACTGTCACAGCCGGGCACTCGACAGCACTCTCCTCCCAACACATACTGACACGCACGCACGTGCACACGTGAGCAAATGCACACACTCGCAATGCACTAATGCACACATGTGACAATGCACGCACACACGTGCACACATGCTCATACATGCACGCACACGCACACGCACACACGCACGTCTTCCCACTTGGCATCCCGTTTAGGGTCGTCACCCTCTTTCCCACCACCCGCTACGGCAGTCTGCGCTTCACCCATGACGTCTCACTCCGGGCCCCTCCCCTGAGCACTGGCGACCCGTGTCAAAAAGGTCTCAATTAACACCCAGCACCCCTGTGATTGTTCCCCGTCTGCCTTCCCTGCCAGGCTCTCAACCTCATGACAGCAGGGGCCACATCTGATCACGGTGTCCAAAACCCAACGAATGTTAAGGGTAACCGAACGGAGTGCTGGGGTCGTGCGGTGCCCTCTACCGGCACCGACGCCCTGCCGCTCCCCAACACAGATCCCAAAGACAAAGCTTAACCGTTTTGTTTGCAATGCGCTTTCCCCGTCGCAGACCCCAAAATCTAAATTCAGACGGCGTCAGAGATGCAGTCCCACCTAACGACCCTTCTCAGATTCCCCGACACCTCACACGACGACAGCGACGTCAACGGGCCACAGCCAAGTTGTGTCAGAAGACCCGCCCGCGCGCTGGCCGTCCCACAGCCGTCCCCGGCTCGAGGACCGTGGCGCCGGCAGCCTTTTCAAATGTCCGAGCTGGACGCCATTGCGGCGGCCTCCCCCAGCTCTGGAGCGGAGACGGAGCGGTTACCACATCCTATTTTCACAGAGCCGCCAGGCCCGAGCAAGTCCTCGGAGGCTGGCAAAGGCACCTCGCGCCGGGCCCCGCCGGAGCTCGGCAAGGGAAAGTTTTGCTTCTGCCGCCACCTACGGGGCAGACTGAGCATGCGGCCACCAGCGAACCTGCACCCCCGGCCCCGTGGCGACGCCGGCTCCGTGGTTTTCCGACGGCCCCAGACTAGTCAAATATTTGTAGTCGTGTTGAGCACTTTAAAACGGGTGAGCTGAGGGGCGCCTGGGAGGCTCAGTCGGTTAAGCGTCCGACTTCTGCTCAAGTCACAAGCTCATGGATAGTGAGCTCGAGCCCCACGTCGGCCTCTGCGCCAACAGCTCAGAGCCTGGAGCCCGCCTCGGGTTCCGTGTCTCCCTCTCTCTCTCTGCCCCTCCCCTGTTGTGCTGTCTCTGTCTCTCAAAAATAAATAAACCTTAAAAAAATTTTTTTAATAAGATGGATAAGCCGATACTTGTTGATGTGATATATATGTAAGTCCCTAGACAATTTCGGCACAAAAACAGCCTTTAGCATGCGCCTGCTGCCTGAATGACCGGCCCCACCAGACGGGAGTGATAACGGTATCACTGTCAGCCTGTAAAGCACCGTCCTCCCGAGGCCTCACGCCCGGCGCGGAGCTGTGGACGGCCACGGCCGCGCGCCTGAGCAGCGACTCACCTGGCCTTGGTACTGCAGGACTTGGTGCTGTTGACCGTCGCGACATTTGTCTGGGTGCTATTTCGTCTCATTTCCTTCGAAATTAACTACTTCGGAATCTGTGAATTCTGAAAAATAAGACAGCAAGGAGTTGGCACGGATTGGCAGGCAGGTGTTCTCGTTGGCCTTATTAAGCCACAGGAATGGAGCCCAAGAGTCTGTAAAACCGTCAGCCGATTCTGCAGGTTCCTGGAGAATCGTGTTGAAAGCCTCGGGCAGGTCCCCGGCGTGAGTTCATACTAAATTGCAGGTTTCCCGGGGTGGGGGGTGGGGGGGGCTATCCAATGTCAGCACTGTATGCGCGTCACTCATCTGCGCGTGTCCAGGTCACACACCCCCCACACACACCACGATCACACGCCCTCCAGTTCCCTCACTGAAGCCAGAATAAACACTTTAAAATGCGGATGTCCTGATGTTTCTTCCTCGCTTTAAAAACTCCCGACTGCTGCCGGGGCGCTGGGGCGGCTCATCGGTTAAGCATTCTGTGCTGGTTTTGGCTCAGGTCATGATCTCACAGCTCACGGGCTCGAGGCCCACACTGGGCTCTGCGCTGACAGCACAGAGCCTGCCTGGGATGCTCTCTGCCCCTCCCCCGCGCATGCTCACTTGCTGGCTCTCTCTCTCTCCCTTAAAATACATAAAACTTAAAAAAGCTGCAATTGCTTCCTGCTGTCCTTAGGATTAAAACCAAAGCCCTTAATGTGTCTCGAGGCTGTACGGGACAACCCTTGCCTGCTTCTCCATCGGTCTCCCTCTCCCCAGTTCCCTGAACCTCAGCCACAGAGGCCCTCGGCCGTCCATCTGATGGCGGCCTTCCTGCAAGAAAGCCCTGTTTTCAGAGCCGGAACCCCCCACCTAGACCACTCGTCCTCCTCCTGGGTCTCCCTAATGTTCTCCTCTTCCTCCCAGAGATGAGAGGTTCTCAAACTCCAGCGTCCATCACGACCGCTCGGAGGGCTCGTGAGGAACCGATCGCCGGGCGCCAGCTCCAGTTCCTGATCCCAGATCTAGATCCTGGGGCGGGCGGGGCCTGAGAACCCGCCTTGCTGGAAAGTTCCCAGGGGCTGCTGCCACCGCTGCTGCCGCCGCTGCTGCCACCGCTGCTGCTGCTGCTGCTGCTGCGGCCCGAGACCAAGGCCACAGATGCAGCCTTCCTGGGCACCGCCACGCTAGGCCACGCCCCCACGACACACCTGCACATCCACCTCTGTTGCCCTTCACAGCCCTTAGCCCAGTTTGTCAGGACTTAGCTCTCTGGATGAGCATTCAGTTAATGCTTGTCTCATAGACCTTAAGTTCCAGAAAAGCAAGGGCCGGGTTAATCTGTGTAATCGGCAGGCCCCCAGGACCTGGGCTAGGGACTAGTGTTCAGACTCGCTGAGTGAGCGAATGAACTTGCTCCATCCTGAACCTTGGCAAGTTAAGGCAGATCCTGCCTTTGACTCTGGCCTCCTGCTCTCATTCTAAGCAGCTGGCGAGGACTGTCAAGTTTACTTGCAAAACACTCTGTGGTCCATTCCTGGCCCCACTCCCTCACTACTATCGCTGCCCCGTTCGCCTCGCCCACCTGGGTTACAGAAACGGCCCCGCCCGTCACTTCCGGGGTCCACCTCCTCCCTCCAGCCCTTCTCCCCCGTTGCCAGGATTCCTCTTTCTAACATACGGATCTAGTTGTGTGACTCCCTGGCTCGAAAACGTGCAATGTGAAACCATACATGTGTTAGGATCTCACAGAACTATGTACCGAGAAAACGTGTCCAACTGGTGAGCCCCGAATACAGTCTGTAGTTTAGTCACGAGTACAGTCCCGATGGCGTGATCCTGACTTTGATCCCTGTACTACGGTTATTCGGTAAGGTGTTATCACGGCGCGGCGGGTGAGGGGGGCACTGGGGTGCACGGAGGAATTCTCTGAACTGATTCTCTAACAGATTTGTGAGTCTAAAATGATTAAGTTTAACAAAGAAGAAAAAAACCTACTCTACTCCTCCAGGGCATCCGGACTGAAGCCAAACTCCTAACCCTGGGGACGGGGCCATCCCCACCACTAATAACCTGGCCCCGGCGACCGGCAGACCCCAGCGGCGCTCCACGCGGGACCATTCCCACGCGGCACTCCGGACGCACCGCGTGGCTCCTCACCTCCGAGTTCTGGTTCGTGCTTTTGCTGGGATCTCCTCCCACCGCCCCTCCTGCCTGCGCGCTGCGGCCCCTCCTTCGTGAGCCCTTCCTTCCTGTCTCCCTTAAACAAGACTAGTTGCGCTTTGACGGAGAATCCGGCCTCGTAGTCTCGCTTTGCCAATTGTTTTATTTACTAAAGCACAGGGGCGCCTGGGGGCTCGGTCGGTTAAGCGCCAGACTCCTGATTTCGGCTCAGGTCATGGTCTCACGGTTCATGGGATTGAGCCCCGCGTCCCTGGCAGCATTGAGACTACTTAGGATTTTCTCTCTCTCTTTGTCTCTCTGCCTCTCCCCCACACGTGACCTCTCTGTCGCTCTCTCTCAAAATAAGTAAATAAACTTTAAATAAAAATAAAGAAAAGGACACAGAGGTCAAGGCACCGCAATCCCATCCTTTGCCGTGGGGCAGGTGGGACCAAGAGTATAAAGTAACGGTATTATCATCTCCCAGGCCATCACTCTAGCCCTGACTCTATGTTCACTCCAATCCTCTGCTTCAGGAATTTTCTGTGGGCTGTTTACCCGTGACCCCTGCTGCTTAGTGAGCCCCTCCGGCGAAGGGATTGGCTGGTCTCCCGCTTCGCGCCCGGCGCCCACCACACAGCCTGGCACGCGGTGAGCTTTGCCCTCGATGGGCCACGGTGGACACCTGACACTGCGAGGGCAAGAAAGCTAAGCCAACGTGACCCTTCATTCTGAAAGCCAGCCAGGGCCCTGAGTCCGAGCCCCGCGCTCTGATGATCCCGGGTAGGTCATCTCTGGCTTCACGCCGCCCTCAGTCTGGGCTCTCCAAACAGAGAACTCCGAGGCGTGGATTCATTACTTCGGAACAGGGTGAGGTGGAGACCAAGGAGCATTAGGAAACCGACGCCCCCGCACGAGCACCAAGTCACGGGCCATCGAACACGCTTCCGACCACAGGCAAACACAATCGGAGGGCTGCTTCGCTGCTACATGTGTTTACTTGCCAGATAAGTATTAATGTCCACTTTTTAACAGATGCTATTTATATCAGAATCATAACAAAAGTGCCATCCATCTGCCTTGGCACCCACGGAAAACATAATTCAACACGAGAGTAAGAAATGCGCACAGCCAAACAGAAATGGCATCAGAAGCAAAAACTGTTGGAACCGGTATCATGGGGAGGAGGCGGGGGGGAGATTGTCACTTGGAAAAAGTTGCAAGCGACACAAAAGATTTTGGCAGTTAAATCCGAATACTTGAGAAAAATCTTCTCCTTGTCTAATCTGATTATCATATGGGTGTTTATTATATTTTGGAACACATGCCCCAGAAAGTTCCCTTTTTAGCCTTCCCCACACTCGCTCAGTCATTTGCTGAGCAGCTATACTTTTGGACAAAGGGAAAAACAAAGAGTTTCGAGCCCAGAAGACTCAAGGTCAAATTGGTTCCTCTGTCTACCGTCCAACTTGCAAGTTAATTAACCTCCTCCTGACCCAGTTTCCTCGTCTGAAGAATGGAAGTAATGCCTCTCTTTAAAGCAAGTATTCTTTTCTCCTACATTTTTTAATGTTTGTTTATTTTTGAGAGAGTGGGAGAATGAGCAGGGGAGGGGCAGAGAGAGAAGGGGGGACAGGGGATCCGAAGCAGGCTCCAGGCTCTGAGCCGTCAGCACAGAGCCGGACACGGGGCTCAAACTCGTGGACCGTGACATCATGGCCTGAGCCGAAGTCGGACGCTCAACCGCCTGAGCCCCCCAGGCGCCCCTTTAGAGCAGGTATCCTTAACCTAGAATCTCGGGAAGCGGTCCACCTGTGTGCTTGGGTACATCTT
Organism: Paradoxurus hermaphroditus; assembly: GCA_004024585.1. NCBI lineage: Eukaryota > Metazoa > Chordata > Mammalia > Carnivora > Viverridae > Paradoxurus > Paradoxurus hermaphroditus. The sequence continues at coordinate 55,454 of PITB01004159.1, forward strand.
CAACCAGCGTTACGAAGCGATTTCTCTAAGGGGTATATTACACTCACCAGCTTCTTAAATTAAGGGCACGTGAACGCTACAGTGCCGCTCGCTGCCCGAGAGGCGGTGGAAGCGCCGCGGAAAACGTACCTCCAGCACCTGACACACAGTAGGTTGTACTCGCTGTTTGGTAGCTGGTCTTAGTTTTAGGTCTCGGGAACGTACAGGAACACGGATCAGAAAGAGCGCACGGCCGAAGACGTAGATAGGTACCGCGTAAGGGGCCGAGTGGCCTCTCCGGGCTTTATAAAACCACAAAGGAGGGGAAACCAAAGCCGGCCCAGTAAAAAAAAAAAAAAAAAAAAAACACAGTAGTAGACATCAACCGGGCGGAGGCACCAAGGATATCAGGACAGGGACGCGACCGTCACTGCAGGGTCCTTGCTGCCTAGACAGGCCCTGGCGTACGGCAGGTGCTCAGTGAATAACTGTTACGTAAATGAGCGAATCCTGGAACCAACCCAGGGGACAGGACAGAAGCCTTTACAAAGTCCCGTGGGGGGGGGGGGTCATAAGGGGTTACTGTCACCATTCAGGCAGTATTGACACCGTTCATTTCAAACATTCCACACAAACGTGAGTGCCCACTCTCTCCCTGGCTGGTGAGGACGCCAGCCTGCACCTGCGCCGTCTGGGGGTGATCGAGCCCTGCCCAGGTTCGCCTACATGTTAGCAAAGCTTTAGTTTTCCAGAGGAATTAAAATGCTTTCTTTGGACAAAATGAACTCAATTTCTTTTCTTTTTTTAATTTTCTTTTTTCTTGGGTCGACAAGAAGCTCGCAACGAAATCTGCAGCCCGACGGTACCGACCGGTGCGGACCGTCAGAGTACCTCCTCTCCTCCGGACGTTACTTGCCTGTTCTACTTGCATTCTGCATGATCCGGGCTTACGCGTTTCTATGTGACCGTATCACGTGTATTCTCACGAGTCACCTCAGCGCCTTAGGGGCCTGATGGAGTATGTCACTATTTGAGCGCTGGAGCACTGGGCAGGAACTCCACCATTTATGTGCTTGGCAGGCCCGTAACTTCCCGGAGTCCCTATCGCTTGATCTATAAAATAGGAAACGTCAACTGTGCCTTTTTATAAGCAGGTGGCAAGAACCAAATTTAAAAATGGACGCGAGGCCCCGGCCGTGCCCGGAAGACAGGTAAGTGCCCCATAAGTATTCGCCGGGAGCACCAGCGCTTCGGGGCCAGTAGCAGGAGAAGTGGTAAAACTGCGGGGGCGCCCGGGCGGCTCCGTCGGTTAAGCATCTGACTCTTGATTTCGGCTCAGGTCGTGACCTCACAGTTCACGAGCCCCGCATCAGGCTGACAGCATCGAGCCCGCTTGAGATTCTATCTCTCTGTTCTCTCTCTCTCTCTCTCTCTGCCCCTTCCCCCCTCAAAACTAAATACACTTTTTTAAAAAGCCATAAAACTGCAAAAAAATGGAGAGAGAAAAAATAACAGTAGCACCCGAAACAAAGCAAACGAAAAAAGAGAGCAGTAAAAGGTCGAAACCGAGAGAAAAACAGGTGGAAAAACGAATGGACCCGTATTTATATGTTACCTCTATTCCCAGACTTTCTCAAACAGACCCCTTTCCGCACTCTCCTTCTGAACGCGGGGATATCTTGCTGAAGGTGAATTAAGACTGAAAAGCCACAAGAATCCCCCCTCTATGAGCCTCCCTTTCAATACACTTCACAAAAAGGTCAGCTCGCTGGTGGTAGTTAAGGGAAGAGAGCGACCAAGCGCTAGTCTTGTCTCCTGTCTTCGCACGGACGTCACAGAGCTCACTGGACGATCCTGCGGTCCTGCGAGGCGAAGGAGCCATCCGGGAAGCCCTCCCGCGGCCCTCAGCGGCTACCAACCTTAGGCAGTCCCTGTCGGTACCCACCTGCAAAGAAGCTTTATCAAAGCACTTGTCTTGTCAACAGCCAGGGGCCTCCCGGCGGCTTCCCGCGCTGGGCGGGCACCCGACCACGAAGCATCTTCCTGGAGCGGGTTCTGCGTCCATGTGCCAGTCAGCTGTCGCGGTCACAGCCTGGGCGCTGTCGAGATCCCTGTGCATGGGGAAGAGGCGATGCCTGGAAGAGGGCAGGGAGAGGCCAGACAAGGTCGGAGAGCAAATTTAAAGTCTCGAGTGAGCGTCTCTTGACAAATTTCTGCAAGCACCAAAAGGGAGAGGCAAACGAAAGCACCAACGGCGAAAATACATCCTCGCCCACGAGAAGACTGCAGTGAGGTTGACTGCGAGGCAGATATGTTCACAGGTAATCCCAAGGGTCATGCCTGGTTCCCTTGCGAACCCCGTCCCCCCTCCCGCCCCCAACTTAGCCAAGTAAATGTTTGTTGAATGGAAGACAATGGATAAAAGGAGGAGATGAAGGGACTCATGAAAGTCGAATTTATTGGCAGCATCTCTGGAAGTCCACCCATTTAGGGGCACAAAGGACTCAAGAAACATTATTAAATTACTCTTTTTGAAAGATGAGTAAGGGTCCTCTTAACAGGGACAAGGCACTCTGAGGGGCCAAGGTTTTTAGGAGGGAAGGAAAGGGGATACGGAGAAGAAAAGGATCGGGGTGCATCAGCCAATGATCCTAAGCCTGCTCTAAAACAGACGTTTCACAAAGTGCTTTCCGGACAAAATTTCTGAGGGAGGCAAGGATAACTGTGTGTTATCTAGAATGTTCTCCAGAGAAGAGATTTTTTTTTTTTTTTTTTTTAAACAAGAGGCAAGTGCTGGGTTTGAATTCTGGCTCTGCAACTTCCCAGTTGTGTAAGGTTGGACAATCCCCTTCACGCCACAGGGTTCAAGTCGCCCTCTACAGGGGGGCGTTAATGACACTCAAGATCGCTGTGCGGACAAATGACATATGGGACATGAAACGTTTTGTAAACCGTAGTGACTGAAGGCAGCGCCACGCATTTCCCGGGTGACCCTCACAGATCCGGAGAGGAAGATGTCACCACCTTCCACGTTGTGGTCCGTCTTCCCCAAACATGACGTCAGCCCACGGGGAGACGACCGCACTAGTCACCCCAATAGCGCCAGGGCCGGCGGCGGCGGCTGACACACGTGCCGAGTGGGTAAGCGAGTCACCAGCCCTAGGTCACGTTTGCGGGAGGAAGGCTCCGCGTCTCGGAGGCGGACAGCAGCCGTCTCAGGACTATGGGACCCGCGGAGCCGCCCGCCCCGGCCCTCCTTTTGCCCTCCGCTCGCGCGCAGGGTCCGGGCGCCGTGGCCGCGCCGCCTTACCCGAGCCCCCTTCTCGATTCTCCGCCTCGTGGGGCCACAGCAGCGCGCCGGGTCCCCAGGCCCCTCGGCCACCGAAGCCCAGCCCACTCGCCGTCTCTAGGACGCTGTTGCCCGAGCAACGACGACACTCGTCGATTGGACTATGAGTCCGCACACCCAGCAAAGAGAGGAGCTCCGATTGGCTAAGTCGGTAAGTGGAGGGGCGTCACCAGCTCTGCCCGGTGCTCCGCCCCCGTGGGAGGAACTTCCGCCGGAAGTCTGAGCGCTAGGCGCGGGAACCCGCGGAGCGCCGGGGCGCCAGGCGTTATGGATGAGGGTTTCTGTGACGCGGCCTCCGCGCGAGCTGGCGGTCGGACTGGTCCCTCGGAACCGCTTCGAAGCGCGTGGCCAGAGAGCAGCTACACGGGAAGCATTCCCTCGTGCCTGTAAAAGCGAAGCGTAGCCGCGCGGGGTCTGGGGTCACGACGAAAGGAGGAGTGTCTGTGCGCTGCCAGGAGCACGTGCTGCAGCCTTGCTCTGAGGGGTGCGCAGGTGTGGTTGTGCCCTGCGGGCACCGCCCCCCCAAGGAGCCCGAGAGCCGGAGGAGGCGGGACCAGCTTGCCCCTCCCCCCGCATTCTCCGCCCCCTGGGCTGTGCTACCTGCTCAGTCCTCCTGTTTCCAGTTTACAGACGGGAAGGCCGAGGCTCAGAGACACGCAGCTGGCCTGCGGCAGAACCAGAGTTAGAAACAAGGCAGGCTAGGCCCTGCTCTCCGATGTCGGGGAGAAGGGCCCAGAGGGGCAGCCTTGCCGAGGAATCCCCTGCTGCGCCCGTTTCTGGCGGCGGAGCAGCGATCCTGTGCAGTCATGTCGGCAACGTGACTGCCCATCGCGGGGAAGCTGGTCTTCCTTGTCACCGGGCGGGGTACTGCCGTCTTCTTTTGCTCGGCCCTCCCGCCCCCTCCCTCCCCAGCCCCGGCGCCTGGCCTCACCTCCAGTCCCCTCCAGTCCGTGCGAGTGGCACACTGTTGTCTCGCAACCTCTGAGACCTGCGTCTCTTCCCTTGTTCCAGAGGACACCAGCCTCTCCACGTCTGTCCTCAACCCCACCCCCACTCCCCAATGGCCTTCTCAGGAACTTCATTCCTTAGGCCCGCCAGTGCTCGGGGTGTGCCCTGGGAACCCCTGGTGGTCCTGAGACCCTTCCACGGAGTCCCTAACCGGCAAATCTATCTCCGTAGTAATAGGAAGATGGGACTTGCCTTTTCACTCTTACTTTCTCGGGAGTGTGCGGTAGGGTTTTCTCGAAGCTACACGATGTGTGACATGGCAACAGATTGAAGGCAAAGGGAGATGGGAGAATCCAGCTGTCTTAGATCTATAAAGCCAGACATTAAAGAGATTTGCAAAAATAGAGAACTGCCTCTCTTTTCACAAACTGTTTTTGTTTGGGAAAGCCTAATAATTTTTCATAAAAAAATGTTCGGATGTAATGGGTTTCTTACTATTTGAAATGAATTAGAAAACAAATATTTAAAATTCGTATCTGTTTTGCTTTCCGATACGGTAAATATTGATAGAACTCACAAAAACCAAAGCTCTTTGGGCTCTTTCAAGAGTGTAAATCAATCCGAGGCCCAAAAGTTTGGTCCCGAATCCCGAGGGCTCAGGTCGTCGCCTCTCCCAGAATGGCCAACAGTCTGGTTCCTCCTCCTTCCCTCCCTCCCTCCTCCCCCAACCTCTTCCCATCATAAAATATGCTCTAGTATCTCACATAATTTAAAAAAATAATACGATTATCTTTTAGTTGCTACCCCATCTCTCCGTAGAGTTGTCTGGACACACGGTCTCTCAGTTACTCTTCGCTCTTGATCAGTCTTACCAGAGGCTCCGCTCCCTTACTCCCTGTCCCCAGCTTTGCCTCACTTGACCTGTCGGGGACAGACAGGTGATCACCTTTCAACCCGAAACACACTCTTATTGTTCCTCTGAAGCCATACCACCCTAGTTTTGTCTAAACCACCCAACTACCCAGTTCTCAGGCCCCGCTGGTGTTTCTTCCCTCTCTGCATCGCCTTTGGACCTCAGGGTCCCTCTGGCTCTGACCTAGGTGGTGCTCTCACACTTGCCACCAGCCGTGACCCCTCCACAGGTGTGTATCGGCGACTCCTCAGACTTCAGCCACCCACGCCGCCCCTGATCCTCTGACCTCCCCGACTCTGACCGATGTCCACAAATGGCACCGCTTGAAGCAGGAAACCTGGTCCCCCCTCGCTGACTGTTGCCTCGCCCCCCACGTCTAGTCCTTCACCAAAGTCTTCTTGGTTCCAGCGCCAGAATCCGTGCACTGGGAACTCGCTCATCCTTTCTCACCAGCCTCCCCAGCACGCCCCCGCCTTATGAGGAGGAAACGTAGACAGAGCCTTTCCTCTGGTTCCCACGGGAAAGGCGAGGCGAGCTCAGCAGGCTTAACACTGGCTCCTTGGAGTAATTCGGGCAAGATCTTTACCATGGGCAGAAACTGGCCAACCTTGGGAGGGACAGTCGCCCCGGTGTGAGCGAGGCCCCAAGACGCCAAAGCGTCAGGAAACATAGAACGTTTCTAAAAACGGACAAATGAACCTGTTTAAGCATTCGTCTGTTGGTGGGCACTCGGGTTGTTTCTTTTGGCGACCGTCAATAACGCTGCTATGAACGCCGGCGTGGTTACGAGTATCTGAGTCCCTCTTTTCAGTGTTTTGGGGTGTATTTCTAGGAGTGGAATTACTGGGTTCCGTGGCAATTCTAAGTTTAACTTTTCTAGGAATCACTGAATTTCTTCCGCAACAGCTACCGCGTTTCACATTCCCATCAGCAGTGTCCGAGGAACACGGTTTCTCCACATCCTCCCCAACATGTGTTATTTTCCGGTTTGGGGGGCTGGTTTTATTATGATTATAGCCATCCTAGTCGCGGGAAGCGGTGTCTCGCTGTGGTTTTGACTTGCGTTTCCCTGACGACCAAAGAGGTTGGCCATCTTTTCACGTGCTCGTTGGCCGTTCTTCTGTGTAGAAACATTGATTCAAGGTCTTTACCTATTTTTAATTAGGCTGTCTTTTCACCGGGTTCTGGGAGTTCTTTATGTGCTCTGGATATGAAACCCTTCTCGGCCGTGTCATTCGCAAATATTTTCTCCCATTCTGCGGGTTTTCTTTTCATCCTCTTGAGAGGGCCTTTTCGCGCACAAAAGTCTGTCTGTAACTGTGCTGAAGAGTACTGATTTTTGGAATTCCCTTTCTCATTGTGTATTTCGAGTGGATAGGGAGGTCATTGCCTCTCTGTACGCGGACTTTATACCCGGTGACTCCAGGTATCGGCTCTAATTAACCGAAGCACCTTTTGTGTTTTCAACCTGCACAGTCTTATGTGTGACCTGCAGATGAGTTTCATTTTTTCTCTTCTCAGCCTTACATTTTAGATTTGTTTTCTTGATGGACGGTCCTGACCAGCCTCTCCAGCAGAGTGATGAATAGGAGGGGTGGTTGCAGACAGCTTTGTCTCATTACCACGCTTTCAGAGTTCCCCCACGGAACGTGCTGTTTGCTTTGGGGTTTCGTTTGTAGATTAGGAGCGGATTTCAAAAGTTTCCTCCTAGTCCTGGTTCGCTGAAGGTTTTTATTTTAAATATTAGGTGTCGGGTTTTGCCAAACTTTTTTCGACATTTATTGAAAATGTTTTTCAATAAAAGTTTTTGATGGATTTTTACATTCTTTTTTAAATTTTTTTAACGTTTATTTTATTTTTGAGAGACGGTGCGAGACAGAGCATGAGCAGGGGAGGGGCAGAGAGAGAAGGAGACACAGGATCTGAAGCGGGTTCCAGGCTTCAAGCCGTCAGCACAGAGCCCCACACGGGGCTCGCACCCACAAACCATGAGATCATGACCTGAGCTGAAGTCTGACGCTTAACCGACTGAGCCACCCAGGCGCCCCTAATGTGATGAATTTTTAATGTTGAAATTTCTCTGAATTCCGGGGGTAGCTCTTTATTATTTTACGTTTCGCTGGATTAAATGTGGCTAATGTTCATTTAGGATGTTGGCCTATTGGACACCACAACCACGGACGTTCATCTACGTACCACCCGTGGCTACTTGTGCACGGCAGCGCAGAGCGTAGCAGGTGCAACAGAGGCTGCGTGACCCACACGTTGACTCTCTGGCCCTCTGCAAAAACAAGTTGGCCAGTCTTTGGTCATTGTCGTGAGAGAGATTAGCCAGCGGTTTCCCTTTCTTTGTGATGCTCTGGTCGGATTTAATGTTGAGGGTATACTGGCCCCAGAATAAGTAGGGAAGTGCCCCACTTTCCCAGGTCTCTCAAAGCTTATGTGATATTTGTGTTTGGCCTTTTTTCCTTAAACTTTCGGGGAAATTCGCTGGCAAAGGTGTTTGGTCCTGGAGTTTTCTTCGTGGGAGGTTTTTAATAATTGGTTCAAGTTCTATGTTACTGATTCTGATTTTCGGTTTCTTCTTGTGTCTATGTTGGCAACCGATGTCTTCCAAATACTTTGTCTAGATCATCTGAATCGTCGAGCGTATTGGCATAACGTTGTTGATAATGTCCCTTTAGTACAAGGTCTGTGGGATGGAGGGTGGCCGACCACCCCGCTTGCCAGGGGATGGAGGGATCTCCTGAGACATGAGTCTTTCAGTGTAGACCTGGAACAGTCCAGGCAGATTGGGACAGGTGGTCACTGCAGTCAGATCCAAAGGGATACCTTGTGTTTCTTTGGTTTATCCATTCTATTCGCCTTTTCAGAGAAAATCACGTCACTGATTTTTGCTCTTCATTTTTCCTTCCTTCGTTCTTTTGGATTTCATTTGCTGCTATCCTTTCCCTAGCATCATGATCTGAATGTTTAAATCACCGGTTCTCACCCTTTCTTCTTTTCTAGGACGTGTTCAAGGCTCTAAACTCCTTCTCCAAGCATGGTTATAGCAGCATCCTCCGGATTCTGATAGGATAGATTTTCATTAGCATTCAACTCAAAATCTTGCTTGAATTTCCATTGTGATGTCTCCGTTGACCGACAGCAGTACAGAGCTATATTAAATTACAGACATTTGGGCATTTTCTAGCTATATTTTTGTTACTGATTTCCACTGCGGTCCAAGAACACAAAGGTAAGGTTTCGGTTTATTGACATTGTTTGAGACTGACTTTCTGGCTCACCATATGACCGACTGTGGTAAATGTTCTATGTGTATTCGTCGTCTAGCAAAGTTGTTGGGTTCTTTTAAATCTTTTTTTAAAATTTTCTTTAACGATTATTTATTCTTGAGAGAGACAGAGACAGAGAATAAGCAAGGGAGGGGTGGAAAGAGAGAGGGAGACACAGAATCCAAAGCAGGCTCCAGGCTCCGAGCTGTCAGCACAGAGCCCGACGAAGGGCTCGAACTCACAAGCTGTGAGATCATGACCTGAGCCGAAGTCAGACGCTTCACCGACCGAGCCACCCAGGCGCCCCTAGGTGTTTTAATTTGGTCACATTTGTTCATTGTATTGAAGTTTCCATTCTTCCACTACTTTTGTTGTTGTCGCTATTAGTGTTTTCGGTTTCCAAGAGAGACGACGCTGTGCATTGTATTTAGTGTGACTCTGCTGGCAATGAATTCAGTTTTTATCTACCTGGCAATGTGTTTATTCACCAATTTTTTGAGAGGGGCAGGGGGTGGGGAGAGGGGCAGAGGGAGAGGGAAAGAGAATCTTGAGCAGATCTCATGACCATGAGATCGTGACCCGAGCCCAAATCTAGAGTCAGATGCTCACCTGACCGAGCCCCCCCGGCGCCCCCACTCACCTTCATTTTCGAAGGATAGTTCTCCTGATCGTAGATCTCTAGGTTGGCGGTTGTTTTTACTCGACATCTTAAAAATGTCATTTAGTCGTAGCCCGGTTTCCGTCATTTCTGCCGTAAAGTCTTCGGTCTGTGCAGCTGTTAGTTTTTTGAAGTCTTGTGTCTTTCTCTTCTCCAGAAGTTGGTAAGATGCGGTGGTTTTCTTTCTCTTTGTTCTGCTCGGGTTTTGTAGCAAATCTTGAATTTGTGTCTGAATGTCTTTCATCAGCCTTGGAACATTTTCAGCCAGTGTCTCTTCAGATATTATTCTGCCCCTTTTTCGCTTCTCCTTCTGTGACCGTGAGCCACAAACACCTCTCCACGTGGCACCGGGACAATTGTTTTTACACATATATTCTGTGGCTCTTGATAACCTCCAGGGTTATTTCATTGTATTGTTTTTTAAGGCACACTTTAGAAGGCCTATTTGAAATAACCTCTAACATGCCCAACACCGAAAAATGTAACGACATAGCCTAGGAATTTACTAAAACTGTGTCAAAGTTCTCTCTCTCTCTCTCTCTCTCTCTCCAATTCCATCAGGTGTCCGCCTGTTCAAAACCAGCAACAGTTGAGGCAATGTGTTGTTCAAAATAAAGTAGCTGAGGAAGTAAGTAGCTCACGAGAGCCTTCGGAAGGGTTCGAGCTTCGGTTAACACTCTTTCCCGAGGGAAAATTACAGGCGAAAAACTGACAGTTGGCTGTGTGAGCAAACGTGGTATTTAGCAGGGACTTAATAAATGTCTTTCGAGCTGACCTGAACTCAATAGTGAAGCATATGCTTGGGGCAACACAGCTGAGAATCAGGAAACTCAAAATCCTTACTTCCTTAAACACAAGAATGATTTTTTTCCCATGTATTCAAATAACTAAATCAATCTGACCTGAGGGGCACTGGGTGACTCAGTCGATTAAGAGTCAGGTTATGGGTTTGAGCCCTGCGTCCGGCTCTTGCTGACAGCTCAGAGCCTGGAGCCTGGAGCCTGCTTCGGATTCCATGTCTCCCTCTCTCTCTGCCCCTCCCCTCCTTGCGCTCTGTCTCTGTCTCTCTCTCTCTCTCAAAAACATTTTTTTTTTTTAATCTGACATGAGGTTTTGTCATATAATTCTCTTTTGTTTCTTAAGAGCATCTTCACTCCAAAGCGTTTTCCCTGCTCCTAGAAACTTTTCACTTCCGGGTAGAGTTAACTTAGGTGTTTTGGTGTTTGTTTGTTTGTTTTTTAACAAGATCTCAATTCACCTCATTTGTTTATTGTCCTGATAAGCCCATAAAAGCCTTTAGATTCCGTTTGATCTTTGTTCACACAGACTGGAGTTCTGTCATGTGATGGCGGCCCCGAGGAGTTTGTTGAAGGTTGCGTCTTCCCTGACCATACCTTCCAGAGAATACCCAGCTCCCTCACACACCCTGTAGTGGATCTACTTTCAACAGGGCCCAGGGCCGAACCTGTCACCTCGTCCACCATAGCCTCCGGCATCATTTGAGCCTGTATCGCTCCTGCCCAAGGAACTGCTACAGTCTCCACTACTTACTCCCTGGCAGGAATGTGCGGCCCCAAACCTTCCATGATAATCTGGAGACGCGAGCCACAGGAAGCCGCGTGTGAAAATAATTTTCACACTCAGAACACCCAGCAGACAGCTCACTCCCTCAGCAATCGGGAGGAAACTTGGGACCATGCAGAGCTGCGGGGCAAGAGTCCTCGGTCCCCTCCCTCCGGGTCTTGAGCAGTCACCACAGTCACGCACACCTCGGGCGCTGGCGCTAAGATCGAGCTCGGAATTATTTCACGGTCATCAATAATGATGTTATGAACGGAGGTTATGCCTTCACGCCGAGAAATACACAGCAGGAACTGATTAACCCCCAAGAAGTTAAGCACCGTTTTCCGCCTCGTCTATTAATAAGGAAGGAGGGCAGAGCAAACGCAGAGCACGGATACATAATGCATCTAAGTGGGGGCTGAGGGCATCCCTGGAAACCCGCCACGAGAGAGTTCTCTGACCGCTGCCCTTTTGGTGGCCTCGCAAAAGAGAGACCGGGGTCTCCTGAACTGTCCTTCAAAAATAAATAAATAAATAAATAAAAATAAATGAGGTGCAAGTAGCTCCTCTGGAAAAGTTACTGTGGTTCTTTTTTCCTTTACTAAAATAGATGTTTTCTCTCTGGTATTTACCTTGACAGCCGATGCAGCTTCTCATTTTAGTACAACCAGCTAGAAACGAAATCATACTTTTTTTTTTCTTTTTTAGGGAGAGCACAAGTGGGGGAAAGAGGCAGAGGGGGAGAGAGAGAATCTTAAGCAGGCTCCATGCTCAGCGCAGAGCCTGATGCGGGGCTTGATCCCCCGACCCCGGAATCATGACCTGAGCCGAAATCAAGAGTCAGATGCTCAACCGACCGAGCCGCCCAGGCGCCCCTAAATTGTACATTGTAAACACCCTCACTACAAATAGTTGATCATTGGTTGCAAACGGGGTCGTTTTCGTGCCGATTCTAGGGTGGCCCGTGGACAAAGACTCTGTGCGGGGCTCCGTGCAGCACCCTGGCCTGCTCCCGCTCCCCAGGCGTGCTCACCTGCTCGTGAACTCAATCTCCTGTCACAGTTCCGGGCGGTCTCCTTTCACGGAAACAGGAATCGAAATCCACCTCCCTCGCCCCTGAACGAGATTCCACGGGGAGGAATGCCGGCACCGACCACCTGACTGAATCCCGCCCTCTGATCGCGGCGGGACGGGAAGGGAATCGTGGCGGGGCGGCCCGCCCTCCGGAGCGAAGCAGCGGCCAGGAGCGGATTCCGTGCTCCAGACGCCGAGGCACCTGCCACCCCCTGCCCATCACGGCCCTTTCTCCTCGCCGAGAGCCAGGAGCCCGCCGCGGCTTGTAGTGAGCGCCGTGTAGCATTTAATCCGCCTTCCGCTGGGTCCCGAGCAGGCGGTGGTCACCTGATCGGAACGGGCACGAAGCACGGAGTCGTGAGAAGATGAATGGGCACCGTCTCTCTCACGTCTACTCGGGGCTGCGAGCGGAGACAAGCTACTCGGTGTCTTCCTAACAAATGCAAGCCAACATCCCGTCACGGGGATTAGGACTCCCGCGGAGTTCAAGGTTCTAGTGCCGGGCGCGCTCCCTTCTGCGGAGGGGAGGGAGGATGGTGGGGGCAGGACACAGCGGTCACCCATCCGCTGGGCTGAAGGTGCTTCCGGCCTTCTCCCCTGGGGGGCCCCCGAGTGCGGTCGAGACCCCAGACGGGGGCAGCCACCAGCCACCGAAAATCAGTCTGTCTGGCCTGACCTGCAGCCCTCCTAATGTCTCTGATAAAATCGGGGGGGGGGCGGCGCCTGGGGGGACTCGGTGGGTTGAGCGTCCAGCTTCGGTTCAGGTCATGATCTCACCGTCTGTGGGATCGAGTCCCACGTCGGGCTCTGTGCTGACAGCTCAGAGCCTGGAGCCTGCTTCGGATTCTGTGTCTCCCTCTCTCTCTGCCCCTCCCCTGCTTGTGCTCTGTCTCTCTCTCTCTCAGAAATAAACAAACATTAAAAAATGAAACAAAGAAAAAGCAGGGAAGGCCTTCCCTGAGGCGAAATGGCCCATCGGAGTCGGAGAGGAGAGGGTGGGGTGCGCAGGGCAGGGCCCCCGAGCCGCACGGCAGGGCCGGGGGGTAGGGTAAGACGTGACGTGCTTGCAGAGCCAGCGCCTGTGGAGGTGAGCGGGCGCGGCTGAACTCAGCAGACGGTGGGAACGTTCCAGTCTTCGCTGCTTCGCCGACGAGCACGTCTCAGGAGCGAACCTCCTATCACCGAGGAAGAGACGCGGCCCAGCCTCAAGAAGCAGACGGTCACCGGGTCTGGGGTAGGCTAGGAGGGCGCGGGAGAGCAGCCCGGGCAGCGGTGGGAGCGAGGGGGACCTCGGGACCCTGGGATTACGGCCCGCCCGCACTGAGCTCGGAGCCTCGGTCGGGTGGCCCACGCCAGGAACGGCAGTCCGGGGAGGGGGCACGGCCTAAGCGGACGCAGAGGTCCAAACGGCCGGTGGTTCTTGAGCACGGGGAGACGGTTCCTAGCTACCGAGTGTACCCGGGGTCTGTTTTTTCTGGAAAGCACAGGTTCCACGGAGTATAAAAGGGGAGAGCTGAGAGACAGGAGCGCTCGGGGGCAACAAGATTTCCTCCAATCCCACTTAAAAGTTTTCGGAGGATGCACAGACTGGAGAACGAGTCGTGTTGGCGCCGCCGAGAGTCTTTCCTTCTGCGGAGATGGCCCCGCTCGGGTATTTTAGGACTTCTGTTCCCAGCTGGCGCTCGGCGCCATGGAGACATACAAAGATGACAACTGTAAAGAGAAGAAAAATGCGTTTTCTGGTTGGTTTTTATATTTTAAACACATTTCGCATTCCGTGGCGTTTGGAGAATGCTTTTAATAGAGCACAGACTCCCTCCGTCAATGGTGAGGGACAGATTTAGGGACTGCGGCGCAGACATCCAGTGCCAACTCGCTCACAGGGATCCAAGTGTGAGAATCAAGTTGTCATCTGATGTGTAGATTTGGCGCAGGCTCCGCGCGCCTTGGGGAGAGGGCGGTCGTGGGCCCGAGCTTGCGCGGCAGGTGCGTCCGCCACTGGCTGTCTTCGCCCTTGCCGCGGAGTCCGTCGCCGTCTCGGAGTTCACGGGCTCCCCCCTCCCCGGCTCCTCCTGGGTGGCGCAGACAGATGATCCGACCGGTGAAGGGCCACGGAATGTTCGTGCCAGGCGGAATGTCAAGAGCCCTGGGCTGAGACCTCCCCGTTAGATGCAAAGGGGCGGAGCCGGGATCGGGACAGGACGCCCCACTCAGCTTACTGTATCTTATCTCTTCCCCCACTGGCGTGCCTCCCGCTGGCCCCTTCCCCATCTACTCCTTTGTTTGCCGCTGGCTGAGGAGACGTGCGTGTGACCCGGGCAGCGTTCCACCGCACACGCCGGGAACGCTCGCTGGGCCCCAAACAAGCACCCGTTGGGGCGAGATGGGTCCCGAGGCCGAGAGAAGGCAGGTGGCTCGCCTGGGTCATGCGGCCAAACACGACGACACCGGGACTCTGAGCCGGGGTCCTCGGATCCCCCACCAGGGGTCTCCCTGCAGGTACGTGGGGAGTAAATGAGAGCATAGTCCCCGGAGAACCCAACAGTGGGGTGCTCAACTTGAAGGGGAGAGGTGCCGACACTGGCTGTCTCTAGGACCCACACCGGGGCGCTGCAGAGTAGGCGCTCAGTGAACACCACGGCAGGAGATGAAGGAAGAGGGAGAGGCACGGCCAGCGAAGGGTCTACGTAGTTCTCACGGGTTCTGGGTGTCCGGGCTTTGGGACAGAGGGAGGACAGGGGAAGCATGGGCACCAGAAACAGTCCATCCCACAGTTACCCCAACCTTTGGGAAGCCAGTGATTTGTCAGGAAGGATGTTCGGGAAGAGGGGAACACGGATGACCAGGGCACAGCCCGTCGACAGTAAAGAAAGAAGCGTGGAGAAGTAGGGGCAGGGGCTCAGGGGGGTAGGTCAGGGTCAGACCAGGCTCGTCCTTGTCTGGGAAGACGCAGCCTGCAAGGGTGCAGCCAGGCGCAGTGCGTGGAAGGCGCGGGGCAGACGGCTCTCTGAAAAAGGAAAATCCACTCTAACAACGAAAGATGTCACTCCCTTAGCAATTATTAGGCGCCGATTGTATGCCGAACTCCAACCTAGAGAAAGACACAGCAAAGGCCCTGCTTTTGGGGTGTCACTGTCCTCGGGGGGAGCCAACTGCAGAGCAGGGCGGCGGGCCGGACGAGAGAGGAGAGCAGGGGGCACCAGGGAGCGGAGGGGATGCTCAGAGGTGGAGGCAGGGCTGGCGTCCCCACAAGGGAGGCCAGGCTGGGGCGGGGGCCGGACGACGTGGCTGGAGAGCACTGTCAGCAACGGAAGGGCCATCCCGGGAGGTGGCGAGCGTGTCAGGGACCGGGGGTCGGGCCGTCAGGGACGTCAGGGTCGGAGGGTAAGGCTGGATCCTCCGACCAACGAACGTGCCACCCCCGTCCGAAAATGCTCATTCTACGATGAACGGGGGCAATGAGGTCACACTCGGGACAAACGCTACCGGCGAGCGAGGCCCGCAGCGCAGAGCGACGGCACCCGAGGACTGGCCTCCACCCACTTCGAACAGCAGTCCCCGCTCGGGCGGCGGGAAAACTGGCCTGCACTTGGGACCTCCCAGGACAGACACTGCACGTCCGGCCTATATTCGCAGTGCTGAGGCCACACGAGGGAGGGAGGGAGGGAGGGATCTCCCGGCTGTGGCCTGAGGAGGTCGGCTGGCGGCGGCGGGGACATGGCCACCAGGGGGCGGTCGTCAGCAGAGCCGGTACTGAAGTTCCATCCTGTGAACTGTGTTTAAGCTTCCGAAGCCACCTCGCCCCCGTGAGGACCTCGCCGTGAAGGGGGTTCGGACGAAGACGGTCTCCACTGTGTAAACCGTGACCCTGGGTCAAACCCGTTACATGGCTGACCGGCTCAGGCGGGAGGGCCAGCGAATCTGTGCCGTGCCCGGATGGAGGGATGGGGGACACGTGGAGGGAAATGGTGTGTCCCAAACGATGCAGTGTCGGGGCCGGGAGGCCAGCACAGTCATGGCCCCGGTCTGCTGAGTCGCTGTGGCCGAACGCCACTCCTTGGGAGTAAAGCCCTCCGCTGATCCCCAAAATGCTTTCTGCAATCTTGTTGGTGTGTGACCCCGCCGTCTGGGAATCCTGTGGAAGCTGTCTGGTGAAGTCCGCGGTCTGTCCGGGCTGCTCTCACCTTCCCCGTCTGTCCGCGGCCTCCTCGGCCCCAGGGCTCTGCCGGGATCCCACCCGCACCCTCGTGCAACTACTCCACCCCGCTGTTCTGTCTCCAAACCGGCTCTGCCGCCAGCTTCACGGCACCCGTGCCTCGAATTACGTCCCCCTCGTCTTCGCTCCGAGGGCGCCAGGCAGGAGCCGTAGGCAACGCTCGGACCCTGGCCCACACTGCCCACGAACGCTTAGAACCGACTATTGGGTCAGAAGGGCCCTCGGGGATCATCTAACGCAGCCCCCCACCCCTCATTTCGTGACTGAGTGAATCACGCAGCCAGGAGAAAGGACCCTGAGGTCAGGGGGCTTTTAAAAACACAAACCGGCCAGCGTTCCCTTGATTAAACCCTGCTCCGGCTTCCTAGTTCTTAGGACGAATTCCAAACTCCCACCACCTGCAAGGCCCTCGATGAGCTGGCTCCCGGCTACCCCTCCAAAACCGAGTTCCTGCCGCACCAGCCTCCTGGCACTGCCCAGCCCCCTCCCCGACCACCCCTCCCTCTCCTGGGCCCCCCACCCCCGAGGGCCCCAAGCCTGGTCCCCTCACTTCCTCCCGATCTCGGCTGTCACCGGGTCCCTTAGAGTCCTCGGGCTTGACCTCGCACAGGTTTTGTGACGGGGGCGTCGTCTCCCGCCCGGAGATGACCACCACGGAGGCGAGGTCCTTCTGTGCTCACAGCCGTCCCCCAGTGCCCACAGCAGCCCGCCCCGGGGCATCGAAGGTGCTCGAGTGTGTCCTGAATACATGATGAGTCCAGGAAAGTAAGTGACGGCAGGTGCACAGGGCCAGGGAGACGGCGGGTGAGTTAGCACTTCGGTTACGCGGTCCTGCCCTGCTGCCTGATTCGCCCACCTCACCTTCCTCTGCTGCTTTATTCCAGGTGACTCACAGGTGGCCTGGCAGCAGACCCTCTGGGGCAGCAGACGGGCGACGCCACTGGCTAACCCGGGGTCCGGGGATCAGGGTAACTTCAGAGACCAACGGGTGGAGTTCTGGGGCTCCACCCGAGTCCTAAAGGAACTGGCCCGTTTGAAAAGAAACGTGCCTTCCAGAGAGCCCCAGCTTTATCGGGTAAAGCGATGCCCTGGACTTTCCTGCCACCAGGAGTCAGGAAGGTGGGCTCGGGGACTCAAGGCGGTTGAGTCCGCTCAGCCGGCTGGGGCTCGACACAGCACCGTGCGCCAAGTGAAACACGGGGCCTCCCCCGGCAGGCCCACGCACCCCCAACTCCTCTTCCCCGGGCCCCCTTTCGGCCCGTAAGAAATCCCAACGGTGTCTGGACGAACCGCGACGGGGGAGTCACCGCCCGGAACGCCTGGAGTGGAGAGAAAGCAGGTGGGGCCGTGGCCGTCCGCGGCCGGCCCCGGGGCTTCCCCTCGGCGCCCATCAGCACGCGCTCGACACCAGGCGTGGGACGTGTCTTTATTAAAGATGCAAGCGAGCACAGCCAGACCACGTGTGGCACTCAGTAACATCCACACAGTACTAACAATAGAAAAATAGAAAAGAAATTTCACAGAAAGCAGCCCCGCTCACAGATACACAGAAAAGGCGCCGCCGAGCCCACCATGCAATGCCGCCCGCCACCTGCCTGCCCCCAGCTGCCCCTCCACGCGCGAAGCGCCGGCGCGCCTGCGGCTTCTCCGAGACGGTAACACAGTGCAGAGACCCTTACACGGTGGCGACGCCCCGGCCACCCCCGGGGCCGCCCGCCAGCCACGTAAGCCTCCAAGACGACCCCAGGCTCCGCGGCGGCAGCACCGCGCACCGGCGGGCGGCCCTGCTGCTACGTGGCCGCTCCCGTCACCCCCCAGCCAGACGTGGGCCGGACGGCGAAGCTGGGGGAGGGCGGTGAAGACGCCGCCGGTGCTCCCGCAGGTGTTCCGGGGGACAAAGGCGAGGCGGCCGAGCAGTCCGAGTGGGACAGGGCGCTACCCCTGCAGAAGGGGCGGCGTCCCGCGGCCGGGAGCCTCGGGAGCACACGGAACCCACTGACTGACTGGCGGTCGCGTCTCAGGAATTTGCTGCCGGGCAGCCGCTCGCCGGCGTGAAGAGGCTCCTGCCTCGGGGAACAAGAGCTCGCGGGAGGAAAACTCGGATTCCGCGTGCGCCCAGTCTCTGCGGCAGGTCCCTCGGTCGCCGCTCAAGAGCCCCTCGGCTGGCCTCGCCGGCAGGCTCCCTCGAGAAACGTCCCGCTGGCTCCTCCGTGCTGGGCGTCCGAGGCCGCCCGCTGGGAGTCCCCAGCAGACGGGGCATCCTCCCTGCGGCCGCCTAGCGGACGGTCTCTGCTTCGCTTCAGGAAGGGGACAGGGAACCGAACTCATCAGGAGGAACGAACCCCGCCCCCCGCCCGACTCACCGTGTCTCCACCTCCGAACCAGTGAGGACAGGGCGGCTGTGCCGCGCGGAACAGAACTACAAAAATAGAGAGTCAACCCTGAGATCTTTCTACCGTTCGGGTGCGGCTCGCTCCTGAGTCCCCTCGGAAATGAACTTCTATTTGGTTTACTGACATTTATTTAGATTTCCAAGTGAAAAGCTCTATACAATACGATAAATAATGTGGGGTCGTAAAAGGTAGACTTTCTAGCTGCGTCTGTTACAGACTTTGTACTTGTGAGACAGGCCGTCAGAACCGCCGTCCTTCTAATGCTTGTGATCGGGCACCGAGAGGCCTCAAGCCCCAAAGGCGAGACGGCTTCTCGCATGGGAACCGGGACCCCCTCTTCCCCCGGCGTCTCCGCCGCTCCCCTCCCTCCCCCGGGCCTCACGCTGCTTCCGGAGTTCGTCCAGCAAGGAACAAATGAGTGCATACGGGACTCTGAGCTAGTGGAGTGGCTGGGTACCGTGAGCATGCAAGTTAGCTGTCGCTGTTATTATAAATAAAAGTCGAACGTGAGGTCGCACTTTCCCATCTTCTGCTTATACACCAGATCGAACTTCTCGTTCATGGAGACAGTGAAGATGTCCTTCCAGAGCCCGACTCGTCCTGAAACACAAACGAGAGCAGAGCGTGCTGAATTCACTCGCTGTTGGGCCAGATACCAAACCAAAGGGAGCCTTGGCAATGGTTCCGGAAGGTTCCAGATCTACCTCTGGACCCTTCTGAACCTGGCCTAGCGGGGGCAGGACAGGCCATCTGAACTACAGATGAGCTGAACCCGCGTCCCTGAGGCTGGTCATCCCGGTGCCCCTTCCCCGCTGGGCGGGCCCCAAGGGCACGCATACGCAGGGCTGATCTCGGCCCCTGTGCCCTGGCGAATCCCCAGCGCCCAGGCACAGAGCCGGGGACTCACGGCAGCCCGGAGGACAGACCGTATCCGTGGAGCAGACCTACTGTACTGCTCCAGGCACCGCGTGGACCTGGGCCCTCCGCGGCACCGTTGCTCACTCACGACTCAACAGCCCCACCAAGGTGCCGTTTGCTTGCGGAGAATTTAAAAAGAAAAAAAAAAAAATCATCCAAAAACACAGAACCTTTTATGGTGAGTAGGAGGCCTCCTGGCTGGGTCAAGGGTGGAGATTTTGAGAAGGCCGCCCTGGCCACCCCGGGGAGGAGTTTAAAGGGAACAGAAGAGCCTCGCGGTCAACTCGCTTTCACAACTAGACGCTAAGTGTGTGCTGCACAGACTCAGCCCCACTGAGTCTCGGGCGATCCCCGGCAGCTCTTCCCAGCCCCGGCTCGGTCAAAACACGACCTTTCCTGGCAGGTGTGCAGGGGCGCGGAGCCTGGACGCCAACAAGCAGGCAAGGGCTACCTGTCCGCTCACGAAGGCTTCGGGGAAGAGAGCTCAAAACACCTCCCCGAAGCCACTGAGCCGCTTTCCTCACTGACCACGAAACCTCCAGCTGGTCTGGGGGAACGTGAGCGGCGACCGGGACAGGGTCGGGAGTGGGGGGTCCCAAGCCCCCATCTCCAGGAGCTATGAAAGCCTTCACCGGGGCGCCGTCACCGTGCTTTTAAGTGACCGCCTCGGGGAGGGGACAGGAATGCTCGTTTAGAACTCCCTTCCGCGTCGGCGTCTCTGAGACCTGCGCGCCGACCGTCTCCAGCAAACCGCCGTCGTTAGCTCCGTGATGACAGCAGCCCTCGCCCCAGCAGGGACCTCAGGTCTGACGCTGCAAGCCCGCAAATGCAGAGCCACGGGGTGGGACACGACACGGGCTCTCTCGCCGCTAACGCGCAATCATACATCAGCGTTGGCGAGGGCAAAAAAACCCAGGGGAGGCTGATCTCGCTACCCTCTAATGATACCTAAGGGACGAAACTGGAAGCTTCTAGACCAGCCACACTCTAAACATATTTTCTATTTTCCCACGATTAGTTCTCTCGGCCGAGGCAGCTGAGAGCTCATCGAAGGGGTCACCCACCTGGTTAGGGTTTGGAATCAAGACAGTGCAATACATGCTGTGATAGGAACCAAATTTAAGTAACGCAGCTGGCTGCTCAAGCCCTACGTTCTCACCAACGCAAGGAGGTCTTCCGAGCAAAGAGGCAATGTGCTAAAAGAAAACAAAATCAAAGAACTGAAATAAAGCGAAACCAAGGTAAACAATGATAAAGCAAACACATCAGAAGGAGCATATGGGCACCAGTATGTTCTCGACACTTCTTTAACCACGCAAACGAACCAAAAGGGGTATTTTGGAGAAGGTCACATCCAAGGATAACAAAACACAGCAAAAGCAAAACTAAAAAAGAGCAAATAAATTTTAAATAATAAATATTTGTGAAGATGCAGCCAGGAAATAATTTGCGAGGTGCTGTGGTCTCCGTCGACTGCTCTGCCTTTAACGCGGGGCACACTCCACCCGGCCCCCCGCGGCCCCGGGCTAGAGGAAGGGGGCCCCCCGGGCTAGAGGAAGGGCACAAAGCTGCAGGAGCCCAAGGCCTGCCCGATGTCCCCGCCCAGGCCCGCGGCGCCAGCCCAGG
>PITB01004159.1:76465-116586 GCA_004024585.1 Paradoxurus hermaphroditus
GTTGAGGGGGGGGCGGGGATTTTAATGCCTGAGTTCTCCACAATCAGGTGGTTTCAAGTGTTACAAGCCTTGAAGGACAGAGCGCGACCGGGCGAATCTGGAGAGGGCTCCGGCCTGGACGGTGTCCTCCGCCCCAAGGTGCTTCGGGCCCGGGAGCCAGCTCTGTGCCCGGAGCGAGCGCCAGCCTCCCTGTGAGAAGCCCACACGGCGCCGGTGCCACCGTGGGGATGGAGGGGTCCACCGGCAGGCCCCGGGCTTCGAAATTTCATAGCCCCCAACCTGCCCCGGGCTCAGGGGGGCGCGGTGTCTGGGAAGGTGACCGTGAAGCATCTGCCCACGCAGCCGGCAACACCCGGCCTCCCCCACCGCGACCGAAAGGGCCGCCCGCACAGCTGCAAGGAGGGCCGGGCGGCTCCGTGGACGGTGGCCGGCTTTCAGAGGCCCTTCTTGCCCTCGCGGAGCAGAGGGCTCTGGAGAAAGGGTGCCCGGGGCAGAGGGCGGGGACGCGGGGACGGGGAGGAGGGCAGGGCACGTACCCCGGCCCACGGGCAGGGCCTCGGCGTTGCAACACTGGTCCACCAGCTGGTGGCAGTGTTCACTCAGGGCCTCCAGCTGCGCCTTGTCACACGACACCCCCAGGAACCGGGCCAGCTGCCCCACCGTCGTCACCAGGTCCTGGAACACAGGAGCAGAGAGCGGGGGGCTGTCAGAGGCAGCGCCTTTGCTGAGCGAGCGCTCTGGGCGGTCACCGGCCAGGTGCTCCGTTCACACTTCCGGACCCGGTCCTCGAGACGCACCTGACGTTGGCCCGTCTGGAAATAAAGCCAGGGTGAGAGACTGCCCGAGGGTGCTCAGCTCTCGAGGGGCAGAGCTGGAATTCAAACCCCGTCCTCTGGGGACCTGGGGCGGACGTGAGGTCCTGGTATCGCGGCGGTCATTTTAAAACAGCAGCAAGACAGGAAGGAAACCTCAGGTCAGAACCGTGCCAGGAGCCAGACCAGCTGCCCCCCGCTTCCCCTTCCTCCCACGCAATCAGCCGCCATCAGCGGGAGAACAAGGTGGCGCCTGTGGACCCAGACGGGCCCCGGCGCCAGCCCCCCTCCTCAGCCAGGAGGAGCTGGCTTGGAGTGAAGATTCAGTTACACTCGACTCAATCTCTGGGCCCCGGGTCCTCGGCTCTGGATAGGGGGAGCGTTAGAGACACAGCCTGAGTCCCGGGAGGGGCACGCGCCTGCTCGCCACACACAGCCCCTCCCACCGCCGCCACGGTCTCCCTGGGAAGTACCGGGGCACCTCATATTCTCAATCTGTGCAGGGCCAAATGTGCCCAGAACCCCGACCTGTCACCAGGCAGTCTCCAAACTCTGCCAGCGTCCAGGTCCCGAGTTAGGAAAATGCTGGAGGCTGTTGCCTCGATGGTGTATAAGGCAATCGGCATATTAAAGCCTCTGAGACGCCCCACGATACAGACACCCATTTAATTTCTTTGATGCAGTATCTTGCAAACCTTAAAGAAAAGGTTCTGCAAAAGCTGGATAGAGCGTCAGCTCCCCTCGGCCGCCCCACCGGGATCACCACCGGGCCCTGCGTCCTGCCCTCCCAGCTGACCCCCGGGCGGGGGCGCCGACCGGGCAGGGGCTCCGACGCTTGGCTCCAAGGCCTGTGTGCAGGGCTCGGCCAGGATCGGAGCACAAGCGACGTCAGAAGGAAAGGGACTAGAAAGAGCCCCCCTCACGTGCCCCGCCACCCGGTTCTCTCTCGTTAAAAGGAAAAAAGCAGCGACAGAGATTAGAGGCACCAGGTCCTCAGAGGAGACACCGCACGAGAGGGAGAGGGACCCAACAGAACCCCAGGGGGACAAGAGCCACCCAGGGGAGGAAGGCACATTTTCCCGCACGCACCCAGCTGCCTGTCGCGAGCCTGCTCGCTCCCCGCTACGAAACCGAGCTGTGCGGGCAGGCAGCATGCCCACGGTGGGCCAGCCCCGGACGGCTCGCAGGGCCTCCCTAGCCCACGCCCCACTGGTCCGCTGGTCACAGTCAAGACTCCTCACCTGTGGACGGTGAGAACCCCGCAGGTGACGGCAGGACCTGCAGGGCGACACGCTGGCGCAGCCGGCCGGCGGGATGCGGGAGCCCCTGGGGGAACGCAGGGGGCGGCGAGAGCGCAGCGGTAGGTATTCTCGCCCCGGAGGAGAACACGCCGGCCCGTCACACTCCTGGAGACCGGTAGTGTGACTAGGGGCTACTTTTCTAGAGTAAGGTGTAAACAGTGTGAATCCCTAAAAACCTGACAGTCACCTAACCTGTACTCAGACACCCAGACCCTTCCTGGGGTTTCTGAAGTCAGGACCCTGGCCGCAGCAAATGCCGTTTGGTCCGCTGGCATCGGGAGCGCGGTCCCGGCTGACACGGGTGCAGGCGGGGAGCCGGGGGGGAGCCTTTGCTGAGGAGCCCAGGAAGGTGCAGCAGGAGCCTCGCCTTTCGGGGCCGGGAACGAAGCCAGAGCAGCCGGCACAGGGCTGTACTGCGGCCACGAAGTTTACGTAGACGGCGCACCCCGCTCTGCCGTGGTTCGGCACCTACGGTGACATGGTGCAGTCCGCTCCGTCGGGGTTTACTGACGGTCAAGCTACTGGTTGCCGAGTCACCTGACGCTCCGGGAGCCGCCGTCCGGGCCCCTGCACGTGTGCACACGGCCGAACGGGCTCGGGCTTCTCCTTGCACCCCAGGCCTGCGCGTGGGAGCGCACGCCCACGGTACAGACGGGCAGAAAACACTAGGAGGAGCGGCATGCCCGGTGCCCCCAACCCCAGGCCGGCGCCCAGGGAGAAAGAAAGCTTACGTCCACCCAGACAGATACTGGAAGTAGCCACTCCACACGGAAACTGCCCAAACGCCCAGCAACGCTGAATGGCTAAACAGATGGCGGCGTTTGGCGTGTTTCCCTGCAGTGCAAAACCACACGGACGGAGACCCAGCCCGCCCCACGGAGCACAGACGAACCTCAAGACGTTACACTGAGCAAAAGAAGGCAGACGCCAGCGTACACGCCACAGGACTCCATTCGTGGGAGGCTCAAAATCAAGCAGAATTCATCGGAACCAACAGAGATCAGAAGAGTGGTCAGCTCTGGGAAGCAGAGGCGTTGACTGGAAAAAGCTAGAATGTTCTGGATCTCGATCTAGGTGATAATTACACAGATGTATGTGTGTAAAAAACCCATCAAGCCATGGACCTGTGATGCGTACCCTTGACTGTATGCGCTACACCCCCTAAAACGCGACAAGCACAATGACAGACACTTGCTGAATGCTACTGACCTCCCGAGTTAGGCCCTGCTCAAAGATGACACCACTATGATCCTCTTATAACCTTGCGACGATGGAGGGGTCTCATCTCCTGGCTTATGGGGCCCAGACAGGCCCCGACATGAGCGGCCCCATGCCCACACCCAGGTCGGCACCGTGGCGGGGGGGAGGTGCTCCGCGAAGGCCCCCCCCGGGGCGGCAGCCCTCTGTAGGCTCCTGAGCCTGGGAGATGCGTGACAGCCTTGCTCACATCTAGTGGTCAGGCGGGGCTGGCGGCTGGGCCACCGCTGTCCTCCCCCGGCGTCGGCAGTGGGACACTCGGGCACCCCACGTGCACTCTACGAGGGCCAGCCCAGCCCGTGAGCCCTCCCCCACCCCCGGCTCCTGAGAGCAGGCTGCCTGTCCAGGCCTCCAAGTTCACATGGCCCGGCCCGGCGTCAGCGGCGGGAGGCTGCAGGAGGGCACAGACACCGGAGGCAGGACTCGCGAGGGCCCCACACCACTCGTACCCCTCTTTGAGCTCAAGTCACGCGGCCTCCTGCTCATGGCTCCCCTGCTGGCTGTCCTGCGGTCCCCTCAAATTCAACAAGGCCCAAAGTAAGCTCCCGTCTTCACTCAGAACCTGCTCTTCCTTCCGTGTTTCCTGTCAGATCTCTGTAGGATCGAGGCCAAATTCCACACCGTGCCCTGCCTACCTTCCCCAGTGTCGCTGGGTCCCCCCACCAGTGCCTGTCCCCATCCCCACCACCAGGAACCACGTGGACTCTCCGCATGAACTCCTCGCCTGACCATGGCCTTGGTCAGGACGCCAGGCCGCTCTGCCTGGTGCCGCCCTCCCAGGCCCGCTCGCTCGCTCGCCGTCCCCTCAGGGAGCCTGCGGCAGGGCCCGCTCACCCACACCGCCAGCCCACCTCCGGCAAGCCCCTCGCCTCCTGGGCCTCTGGCTTCTTAACAAGGCGGAGGGGCTTCTGCCATGAAGGCCACGTTTCGACCCACAAACGTTTCCTGAGAACCCGTCACACATCAGGCACCAAACCCCCAGGCCCGGCGGAGCTTACTCTGGTAGGGGAGGCGGTGAGCCAAACACAGACGCGGAGGATGAAACACGTGGTGAAACGGTGGGCGCCGGGGGGAACCCGGAGGCGGGAGAGAGAGGCGCTGGGGTGGGGAGGGGCCGATCCAAGCTGGGGTCAGGGGAAGCGTCACTGACGAGAACAGACACCGGAAAGATGTGAGGGAGCGACCACGTGGATGGTGGGGGGGGAGGCCGGAGAACGTTCCAGGCACAGTGGAGTCAGAGAACGTTCCAGGCAGGGCCACGGCAAAGACCCTGAAACAGAAGCCGGCCCCACAAGCAGAAGGAACAACAGGCAGCCAGTGAGGCGCCAGACGCCCAGGCGCCGGTGCACCGAGCGAGCCCCGACCTGCGCCCAGAGCGCCGTGTGGCCGGAGTGGCGCACGCACCATCGGAGCAGCCGCCACGCTGCAGCCACACAGCGCGCGGGCCTGGGGCACAGGGAGGCCCCAGAGGCCGCACGAGCGATGGCCCCGGGCCGAAGCGATGCTGACCTGGCCCACACAGACTGGGGGACAAATGGTCGGACAGGGGCATACCGGGAAGAGAGAGGCCACGGGATGGGGAGGAGGGACGCGGGGTGTGAGAGGAAGCTGGAAGTTGATGACGACTCACGACTTTGGCTCGGGGGCACTGGCGGAGCTGGCCGCCACCATCCCACACGGAGGAGCTGCGGAGGGTTTGAGGGGAAACTTCTAGTTCGCTGAGACTCGCTAAGCAGACATTCGGGGAGGAAGGTGCAGGGGCGGCCAGTGGAGGGCGAGGGCGGGGAGGGCCCACGTCTGGCCCGCGGTCACCAGGAAAGGGAGCGACGTGGGACAGAGAGCCCGACCTGAGGCCCGAGGCCCGGGGAGGCCACCGCTGAGGAGATGCAGGACCGCGTGGCGTCCTGAGTGCCCGGGGCAGGCCGGGCGGGATGACGTGGGGGGAGGCCACAGGGGGCCCCGACAGAGCAGCTTGGGGGAGCGGGCGCAGGAGCGGGGACGACTGTGAGGAGCCAGAGGGGGAAGGGGCTTAGGGAGCGCTCGCCTTCCGTCTGTCACACAAGACGGGAAACGTCCAAACGTCCCTCCAGAGACGACCCAGCCCCAGCAGAGAGGATAAAAGTTTCTAGGGTCAAGTGCCCAAGACACGTGCAAGGAGCACCCGGTGCCGGGCACTCAGAAACCCTCGCCTCGAGAGCCGCCTTGTCAGCCGTCTGAGTACCGCCCCCGAGGCAATCAGGCCGAGGGACAAGAAATTCGGGCTCTGGCGTCTCGGCCCCCCTCACCCCCCGGTCACCTGTGGAGCCGGTCTGCCCGCCGCTCGGCTCCCCCTGCCACGGCAGACGAGTAACGGACGAGGCTTTCTGAAGCCCTGCACACGGCCCAACCCAGAAACGGCCCCTGGGGCCCGGGCCTGGGGGGCGAGGGCAGGGTCCCGCGTGCCAGCGCAGCCTGGAGGCTGGCCGGGAGGATTCCGGGCACACCTGGAACCTGGGAGTCCCTTCACCCAGAAGCTGGGGGTCTCGGAGAGGCCGGGCCGCAAGCCCCGGTCGTGCCCGCCGAGGCGTTCCCGGGGCAGCGGGCTCCGGCAGCAGGCGTCGCGGGGCGGGGGCGCCGAGCCCGCCGGCCGCTGCCCCCTCCCCAGCACTCACCCGGTGCATGTCTTCATACTTGAGGAAAAGCACGTTCGAGTCCATGCGGTGCTCCCAGAACTCCTGCACGTGCTCAAACCAGGAGCCGTAGCCTACTGTGGAGACAAGGGGACAGGTGAGTCACAGCCCCGCGGGAACTAACCCGCACAAGCTCCCGGCCTTCTGGGAGGCTCCGCCCTCACTGCCCGGCAGCTGTGGTGCAGGAAGGGAAGGGCAAGCTTTTGGCTCCGGGGACAGTCCCACAGGCGAGCCTCTCCTGCCAACGGTCCTCAGCCCCTCCCCTCCCCCGCCTCCTGGACGCCTTGGAGACCTGACCACCAGGGGCAAAGGCCTCTGCTCACCCGGGGGAAGGATGCTACCTGGCCCCCACGACTTTCTGTTTAAATCATGGTCACCGGGAAGAGAGCCATGCCTGGTGGAACCAAGACACAGGGCCGGTCAGTTCTGCTGGTGGGGGCAGGACGAGGTACGGGTGGCTCAAAGATCCGGGCACGGGGCCCCGCCAGGCGAGAGGGCCACAAGGACGATGCCAGGCAGGACCAGGGGCTCGCAGGGATGAAGAGAGGTGGTGTGTGCTGACACACGAGGCTCACGCCTCACACCACAGCCCCTGCACTTCCTACACCCCTCAGCGCTTTGGTTTGGGGTCGGGTCACATGGGCAGGTGGGGGGGGGGGTGCCAATCCGCGTAGCCGGGCTGCTCTGAAATGTTCTGTATAAAAACTACAATCCTCACCCGCTCCCTCACCGAGATAAGTCTTCCAAGAGGGCTTCCGTGTTAAATGGAGCACAGCCCTGGCCTGACAACGCCGGGCCCTGCCAGGCCCCAGGGAGCAGCCCACCGGGAGCCAGGTGCCAGCCAGGAGTGCTGGCCTCGCCGCCTGCACCCCTGCCCCCCAGGTGCCCGTGCGTCTCACTAACACTGACTGGGCCTGTGGGTCCCGCGTCTTGGCCCTGGGCTCAAGGAGCCCCCAGCCTGGTGGGAATCACCAAAGAGACTGGCGGCGAGGATACGAGTGACCGACGCTGGGAGGGAGGCACCGCGACACAGGGGGCCCCGTCCCACGTGGGGACAGACTCGGAACGGTGCAAAGGGGCTGTGAATGGACTTAAAGACCTAAGGACAGGAGGGCCATCACGGTGGCTTGGAGCAGTGACGAGGTCAGACGGGAGAGAGGGGGCACGGCGGAACGGCAAAGGACACCGCCTCCGGGTGAGGCACCCCGCCTCTCAGACCCCGCGCTGGCGGTGTGGCCTGGGCAGGCCGTTTCGCCTTTCCGAGCCTCCTCCTCCGCAAGCAGAGTGACCGCAGCACCTACAGGGCAGCCGGCAGCCGGCGCGGTGAGAACACGCGTGGAATGCTTGGGGCCCCAGGCCCTGCGGGGGCGAAAGCGCCGCTTTGTTCCTGCTGGTGGGACGCACCTGGTCCGGCTCGGACCGCGACTGCCCAGGGGCATGGAGGCCAGGGGTCGGCAGGGGACGGCTCCTGTCCCTGTCAGAGTCACACCTCAAGCAGAGAACGTAGCCTCCACCCTGCACAGTGCAGAGAACCTCCTGGACTTAAGTGCATGACAGAGGCGGGACCCATTCCTGCCTCGCCCAGCCGGCACGGGCCACGACGTCAGCCTGCCGTCTCGCCAGCAGGTGGCAGCACAGCGGCAGCCTGGCCCCACAGCCCGAAGAGGGTCCTGAGGGAGCTGGAGTCCGTCAGGGGTGCCTGAGGGGTGGCCCGAAGGACCAGATCCCAGCAGAAAGGCCTCTTCGGTTCAACCAGACCCCAACCCGCAGGGGCTCTGGCAGGGGTGGGGGGAAGGAGCAGAGATGACAGAACAAACCGAACGAGGATTCGGCCAAAAGGCCTCGTTAGGGACCCGCCGCGGGTTACATCCTGGCCCGCTAGGGCCTCCGTCTCCTCACTGCGGAGGCCTAGCTGCTGGGCCTGGGGTCCCCCCGCAGCCCCCCACGGCCAGCCCGGCACTTCCCGCTCACCCCACACACTCCAGGCCGGCCTTAAAGCAGCAGGCCGGCCTTCCCGCCTGAGAGGACAAGGCAGAGTCCGGAGGAGGGAACGAGGGCCAACTCACCAACAGGCCAACAAGCACAGGGGCCCCGAGAGGAGAACCCGCCTCCCGGGTCAGTGCCCGAGCCGGCACCCAGTCCAGGTGACCTGAGCGCCGGGACACAGCAGGAGTCCCACGGCAACGAACGCAGCGAGAGAAAACCCCCGTCACTCCGAGGGCTGCGCGAGAAAGCCTGCAGACCGGGCCAGCGGCGCCCCGGGGATGACGCGGGGACCGAACAGGAGGGGTGACTGACGTGGGGACGGCGAGGACAGCGGTTCCTGCACGTGAGAACACAGGTGGTGGGGACAGCGAGGGGTGGGGACAGCGGTCACTCACACCGGGTCAATGATTACAAGGACAGCACATGCCTGTGTCTCTCTGAGGCCCGGTTAGCAGGTGCAGAGAGGGGACAGACCCTGCCGGCGGGGACACAGCTTTTCCCACCTGGGATGGGCCACCCTGGGAAGGACGCTCCACCAGGGCACCTGTCCCAGCTCCTGGAGGTCAAGTGCTGATCCAAGCGGACCCCGGGAGAACAGTGGCGAGCTCCGCCCCTCTGTGGGAGTGGCCCTGCCTGCTGGGCGAGGCTTCCACCCTCTGTCGCCTGCGAGAGGCCCAGGCACGCCCACCCCGAGTGCACGAGTCAGGACCACCACCCCCGCCCCCGTACTCGGGGCCCCGGCAGCCGGTCCTCCACGCCGCCACTCCTTCTGCGCCTTATTCTGCAAATTCTTCAGAACCTCAGACAGAGATGAGAACGCAAGGCTCGGAGGGCCCCGGAAGTGGTGCACTGGCTGCCGACGTGGGGAGAATGGAGAGAGTGTGGAGGAGCTAAGTGCATGTGGCGGGATCGCGGCAAGTGTGTATGGCCTTGAACTTCAGTGCCGGGCAGTGCCGTGACCTTTAAAACATGGAGGCATGTGTACTGGGGTAACTTTTAACCACTCTGGCCGAGCAGGAAGCTAATTTAAGACCAACACCAGGTGGCAGTCTGAAGTTGGTGGACACCTGTTCACAGGGCACTGTCGCCACGCACGTGGCTGCTTCTCAGGAGGCAGCGGAACAGGCTGGGACTTAAGGACGTGGGATGGAAACCACATTAATGACTCACTCCAAGTGCCCGGCAGACGGTTAAGAACCCGAGCCAGGCGGCGGCGGGCAGGCCGGCGAGAAACCAGGCTGGGCAGAGGGTCTTCCTCAGACTCCAGGGGTTTTGGGGCCGGCGCTGTGGCCTCCTCCCTTGGGCCCACCCCCCAGCAGAGCTGGAGCAGACTCCAAGGGGCTCCAGGCTCCGGGCACCGAGGGCCCCGTGCACTCCGCTGCACCCGTGAGGGGCCGGCCTTCCAAGAGGCCCGGGAGGGCGCTCCAATTCAGCTGCCCGGGATTTATCTGGGGCACTGCCCTCCTGACTTGCCCCGCACACCTCACCCTGGTCTCGCCCCATAGTCTCAGTGCAGACGCTCCGACCAGGCCTCACGAGTGGACGGCAAGGCTGAGTGCAGAGACGTGAGATGGGAAATAAAACAGGAAGCGTATTTTCAGACACGGGCGCAGTTAACTGAAGTACAGACTCGGCCCACCTCTGGCCTCCCGGGCGCAAACCCTCACCGAATTCCCACTCGAGGTCCCAGAGGGTCCCCGGAGAGACCATGGATGGCAATGGGAGAGCCACCTCGGGCGGGGGCTGCCGACTCCAGGGCCAAGGCCCCAGCGCAGTGGGCGTGGCCCGGTCTCTCCTGCCCCGGGGAGGGGATTTGGAAGAACCCTGGCAAGCTCGGCCCCCCTGCTCACCTCCTCCCCACCTCCCCCCCCTCCCCCGCATGAGCTCCTGCACAGAGCACTGCCTGCCCCTCACCCAGAGCAGGCTTCGTCCTGGTCACACGGCCAGGGGCTGGGGGCCCAAGTCGGCCTGCCCCATCCTCCAGGGCAGCTAAATGCCCACGAGGCTCTCGCACGAAGCCACGGCCCTCACTCTGGCCTCTGTCCCCGACGGCAGAACTATCTGGGCCTCTGTCTGTACTGTTTGAAATCCCGGCAGGAAGAGGAATGCTTTTAACTGGGGAACTTCTCAGAACCCCTGTGATGTGGGTGAGAGAGATGGAGTTCTGAGCTGAAGCCCAGTCCGCCCGCTGCGCCTTAGCTACCGCCCTGACGAGCCCCCTCGCCCTCAGCCCAGACGAGCCCCCCCCCAGCCCATCGGCAGGAAAGCAGGCCCAACCTGCGTGGTCATCGTGGGAACTGGGGGCAGCGTGGACAAGGCGCAAGCACGCACAGGCGTCGAGGGAGCCATGACGGCCCAGGCGGACACACTTACGCTTGTCGTTCATGAATCTCCGGCAGAACTCCTGGAAAGTGCCGCGGTAGCTCATGGTTCGCAGGGAGCGGTGGAACTGGTAGTAGGACACCACCAGGTCCTTGGGGTTCCGAGCCATGTATATGACCTGCGGCGGGAGGCAGGGAGGGAGGGACAGCTCGGTCGCTGCTCCTCTGACCCCGCTACACACGGGCGCCCCACCTGCGGCCCCGAGGTCAGCCCCGCCCCAGCCGAGGGCACTCTCCTCCCCGCAACGGCGTCTGGATCGCATCTCTGTCCTGCGCCACGACTTCGAAGGGACTGGAGGACAGAAACAGGCCAGTCCTGACACTGCTGATGAGAATCAGAAGCCGCGTGAACCGAGCACGCCGAGAAAGTGAGGGAAGTCAGAGACCGTGAACGCAGCCCTGGGTCCTGGGCCTCACACGAGCGGAGGCTGGACCGAGGCTGGTCAAGCCCACGGTCAACTGTGAGGGAAAGCCCAAATCAGAAACACGGAGAAACGCTAAGGACAGGAGCTCGAAGATGGCCTCCAGGGCGTCTCGCCAGGCCGGGGCCTCCAGGAACTCAGGACTGGGACCCCGAGCCCTGTGGGACGGTCTCCGCCCGTCGGGGGCTCCGCCCGGGGGCTGGGGGAGAGGGCAGCAGGGTTACCTTAGAATCGCCGTTGTGGAGATCGGAGGGCAGGAAGCGGTACGGCAGGTGACTCTTGATGAGGCGGGGAGACGTCAGCTCCTGCAGAGGGCCAGAGGGGGAGGCGCTGGGAGGACGTGAGGCTGCTCGCCCGCCTCAGGGTCTTTCCGGCGGTCAGGACCTGCAGCGCACCGACAAACCCCCCGCCCGACATCTGGCCACCCCCCAGACTGGGCGAGACGTGGTCCCCGTCCTTGGGCGCCCACGGCATGAGCCAAGCTATCATGGGCACAGGGGTCTGGTCGGAGCGCCTGCCCAGGTCTCGGGGGGCGGGGAGGAAGCAGGAGGCCGAGGTGCCCGGGGGCGCCTGCCGGATCAACCCCAGCAGCATCGGGCCTCCCTGCTGCTCCCGGAGTGTGCCGGGCCCTCGCTCACTGCTGCCCCGCACGGCGCGCCCGCGCGGCTCCTCTTCCGGGACCTTACTCGGCCATCCCCCAGAGACCCTGCCGTCCCATGTCCCCTCCCACCTTGTGCCCGACACGGCACTGATCGCCGTGTAACCCCGGCTTCTTGCTCTTCCTCCCCTGCTGGTCTCCCTCACTAAACACAAGTTCTCTAAGGGTCATGACAGCCTTGTCCGTTTTGTCCTCGACTGCACCCCGGGTCAAGGGCCGTGCCCCGAAGGTGCTGGGCGCCGGGTACAGCGCTCCTGAAGGGCCCCATGGAGAAGCTGACCCACGTGGCGATCCAGGTGGCCACCTGGGGTGCAGCCGCCCCGGTGCCGCTGAGTAAACACTGGAGGTTGGGGTGCAGGCGGAGACTGGCTCGCACAGGACTCTGGACTTGACTCCGAGAGCAGTGAACGGGGAGGGGGGGTGGGCGGACGCACTCCCAGAGCTGAATTTCAGAACGCTCGTCTAGAGGGAGAACGGACGGGCGGTCCTCGCAGGACACGTGGCTGGGCTAGCGGGTGACAGGGACAGGGAGAGAGAAACCTTCCGGCCACATCCGAGCACGGAGACGGACGGGACTTTGGGATAGCGTTTGCTACATTCCAGACACCAAGTGCTGGGTGCCAACGCGTCCTGCTCCGCTCCCCGACGGACGGGGTGCGCCACTCCCGGGAGCCCCCTTTCTCCTTCCCAGTCACCCACGTCACCCACTGCTCCAAGCTCCCAGTCACGGCCGCGGGCTGGGGCCTGTCAGCCTGCCTGCGCGCCGCCGGCTCGGGCGGTACCTTGATGATGTCCAGGCCCGGCTGCGGGTACTCCAGGACCGGGAGCTGCTCCTCGATGTTCATCAGGCCGATCTCGTCGGGGTCGGCGCCCTGGCTCACCAGGTAGACCACCTCCTGCAGCAGGCTCGTGCCTGCGGAGAGAAGCGCGGCGGCAGGCTCAGGGGAAGCCCACGGGCCAGCCCCGCGCAGCTGCCGCCGAGACCACGCTCATGGCCTCCAAGGGCAGGGCCCTGGTGAGCAGGACCCCCAGGACAGGCAGGACTCGCGACCGAGAGCGCGCCGGCAAGGACGGGGCGGCCCCTGGGAGAAAGGTGGCTCCTGGTGCCTCGGCTGGACCCCGCCCTGCGCAGACTTCCAGTTCCGGGTCCCCAGTGAGCCCGGGGCCGTCTCCTCATTGTCCCACCTGACCCCTCGGAAGAACGGCCGCGGCAGGCCGGTACCCTCCTCAAGACCTTGGTCCTTTGGCTCTGGCGGCATCGGCCCGCTCCTCCCTCACTCCCCACCCTGCAGTGCTGACTTGCTGCGAGCGCCGCCTCACACCCCTGCTTGCACTCCCCAGGGGGCCTCACGCCGGCCCCCCACCGAAGTCGGCCCCAAACACACGCCCACACCCGTCTGTCCACCCGGGAACACCGCCGCCGCCCATCGCCTCCCGGGACAGGCTGGCCCCCTGCTCGGGCCTCCGTGCTCGGGTTCTGCCACCAAGGGGAGCGAAGAGCTGCGCCTTCCGCCCCGGCCGGCGCCCCCACGGCTCTCTGCCTGGGCCCCGCTCACCGGGCCGCCTCCCACCCGCGCACCGCTCAACAGAGCAGATGTCGGATGGCACCCCCGTCCACCGAGGCCCTCCGGGGGCCTCCCGCCTCCTAAGTAAAGTCTTCCCCACGGCCTGCGGGCCCGCCCGAGACACTCCTCGCCCCCCACCTGCCCCCTCCATCCGCAGAGCTCCTGCCGGCCTCCTGCAGCTGGGAGCGTGCCGAGTCCACCCCACTGTCCGCATCTGCGGGTGCCTGCCTGCAGCCCCCTCCTCCCCCGGCAGGTGCTTCGGGCGTGAGGGCTCCCTGGCCGGCCCCCCCTAACGCTCCCGCACGGTCCCCGCGCCGCGCCACAGCCCGGAACGGTCCGTGCGCTCCTTGACGGGAAGGAGTAAAGAGCGGGCTTTGCTGCACCAGGAGAGCCGGCGCGCGCGGCCGGGCCGAGCCGAGCTCCCGTCTTCCGAAAGGACAGACCAGCGCTGGCTGCGGAGTGGTCGGAAGAGCACGTCTCCATCAAGGAAGACTTCCTAGAGGAAGCGGCTCTGGAGCAAAGGCCCCTGAAGAACACAGTGCGGCGGCTTTTGACATTCAAACAGAAAAACTTTACCTCTTAACCCACCGGATCCTCCCACCGACCCAAAGGGTGGGGACCATCACCCCCACTTACAGATGAGGACCCTGAGGCCAAGCCGCGCCCCGGGTCACACGGCCGGCATGTGGCGTCCTCCCCATTCCTCCTGGTGAGGCCCGTTCACCCGACAGCCCGGGGCACCGAGTCCGCGCCCTTAGAAATCAGAGTGTGGGATGAGTTCCCAAAACGGGCCTCTCCCGGTGACGTCTTCGGGACCTATTTTCAGTGCCCCCACAGGCAGTGACCCGGACACACACTCTCTGCACAGCAACCTGATGACTCAGTCCCC
Organism: Paradoxurus hermaphroditus; assembly: GCA_004024585.1. Lineage (NCBI taxonomy): Eukaryota > Metazoa > Chordata > Mammalia > Carnivora > Viverridae > Paradoxurus > Paradoxurus hermaphroditus. The sequence goes on from PITB01004159.1 coordinate 90,406, forward strand.
AAAGCTGGAAGACTGGCCTCCTCAGAGCCACGGAGGCCCTGCACCCGCCTCCCGCCGGCCTGTCCCCAGGGCCCCTCCGGGCACTCCACGTCCACTTCCCGATCAAGCAACTCGGCCTGGCCTTCCCCGTCCTCCGCACAAGCTGCAGGGGGACACGCTGCACACCTCCAGGCACACAGGACACGGGCGGTGAGCAGCCCTTGGCCTCTCTGGGGCCAGAAGCCAGCTGGCAAGAGGTGACAGAATGATGACAGGAAACAGCAGCTGGAGAGGACGGCAACAACGACCCTGACCGGTCACACCTGGCTCCAGACACCCCTCTAAGCCCCTTACCTAAGACCCAACTCAGGCTCTGCCGTCCACGCGGGGCTGCGCCGGGGCCAGCGGCATGCATGCCTCTCCCTGCCGCCCTCTCCCCGTGTCCACTGCCACCGCCCTAGGTCCCACCACCCTGGAGGGGCCCCGGACGTCAGCGCCCCTCCCCCACCCCCCACCCCCGTGGCCTCCGAGCACGCCCAGCAGACGCGAGGGCAGAGAGGCCGACCCTGCTGAACCCATGCCGAAGCCCGCAGGGAGACGGGGTGGAAGGCACTGCTCCTCTCCTGCAGCCACCGCAGCGCAGCGCAGGTGGGGGTGGGGCGGGGGCGCCGAGGCCCCGCGGTCTGGGGCCTGCGGGCGAGCACGGGAACAGGCCTGCGGCAGGAGCAGGCTGACGGCCAGCAAATCCAAGGTGAGGCAGAGGAGAGCCGGGCTGGCAAACCGGACACCCGGGGGGCGGCGCGGCCTTCCTGGGGAGGAACGCGAGCCCCTCGCTCTCCGACCGCTCCGTTCTCAAGTCGACCGGACGCGATCCCTGCCAGAAGCGCGTCTGCTGATCTCGGCCAAATCTCGGCTCCCGCGGCGGGGCGCGTTCTGGCTAGGGAAAGCCTAGGGAGCCTCTGGCTTTCTGGGTGAGCTCCCCCGGAATCGAGGGCCTGCCCGCCTGTCACAACGCGGGGGGTGGAGCCCATCAAAATTCCCACCCGAACTCCGCCGGGAACGGAAGGAACCAGCACCCTAGGGTCAGAACCGGTCGGGACTGGGCCCCAAACCACTGGGGCACTCTCGTACCCTCGCTTTCATCATTTCCTAAGGTCAGACGCACACTGTGTGAAACGCCGCAGGCTACCAGAGGACCAGTTCTCCTCCCTGCCCCCGTCCCGCTCTGAGCAAACCCTCGGCTCGTTCTTCTCTTACCCTCGATGTCTAACTAACTCGCTTAGATAGTTCTTTCATGACCTGGGTGGTTTCCGGGCTCTACTGATTTTCAGCTGCCGAAGACGAGGACCTGGCCGAGGCCGCTCACGCAAGCCTCCCTCCTCCCAGTGTGGCCGCGCCACGACTCCTGGTCTTCCCGGGGTTTGACTGAGTGCTCTGCTCAAAGCACACCAGGCAGCGACCACACCTACCTTCTCACACGAGCCTGTGACTCTCCCAGAGAAAACCGCTGCCTCAGTCTGCCTGCCTCGGTCTCACTGCGGCCGTTAGTGAGTCTCTCCGGTCTCGGCGGCAGGCCCCCGGACGCCTCGGTTCCGCTGCTTCCGCCGCCCCCTCCGCTCTCCACGACTGTCCTGGTCTCCTCGGGCCGGACGCACCTTGTCCTTCATCCGTGTGCCCTCGTCGGGGTCGTCCCACGCCCCGGCCGAGCCCGCCCTCCAGCTGCTGCCTGCGGGGGGGAGGGGGGACCGAGCAGGACAAGCATCCACGTCCACCTTGCTCGTGACCGGAGGCCTCGCTGCGCACAGAATTCCGGGCTGGAGAGCATGTGCCCCAGAGGTGGGGCGGCACGGTGAGAACACGGAGTTCCTGGGTCCCACGCCTGTGACCGTGGCCCGTTTTGCCGCTGGAGACTGAGGCCTTCTCCTCCTCTGCCGAGACTCCCCAGGCGCTCCAGCCTGCCTCCGCCCGTTCTTCGTACCGGACGCTCGGGGGCTCTCGGGCTCACGCCCTCAACCCCCCCCCCCCCACACCCTGGTTTCCACGATCTTCTCTCGTCCATATTCTGTCCTCCTTCTGGAACTCTGAGATCTTCCAATTTTTTTTAAGTTTGTTTATTTTGAGAGACGGAGAGCACGAGCAGGGGAGGGGCTGAGAGAGAGAATCCCAGGCAGGCTCCGCACTGTCGGCGTGGAGCTGAACATGGGGCCTGACCCCACAAATCGTGAGATCACGACCTGAGCCAAAATCGAGAGTCGGACGCTTAACCGACGGAGCCCCCGGTGCCCCTGAGATCTTCCAATCTTCTGATTTGTTTGCTCCCATTTGCCATCATCTTGTCAACATTTTTCTTCTACTTTCCGGATATCTCCTCCGCTTGACCATCCAAACCTCACAAGTGGGTTTTCAAAATTTCAGCTTCCCAAGGGTCCCCTCTGCTCTGTCCTCCCTCCTTCCCGGGGCCGCCGCTTCCTTCCGGGAAGGCACGTCCGTCTCCGCTCTCCGCGGTGGCTCCCGAGCGTCACGAGTGCGGGTGGCGCTCTGTCGTGTCGGGTTTTCCGCTGCTCCGCGCATTGCCCTCGAGTCCTCCAAGCTCCTTTCTCCACTTTTTGTTTTGCTTCTGCAGGTCTCTGTCCGTTTTGGAGACCCGAAGACCCGGTGAGCTCGAGTCCGTCGGCAGGAACAGTGATCCAGACGCAGCCGTCTGCAGGGGGCAGGCCTGCGGACGGGGCTTCCTGTGTCGGCGGCGGCAGCCGGGCCCGGGGGCTCTCACGGCTGAGCACGTGCAGATATTTCCAGGTCCTCTGCGGGGTCGACGTCTCCAGGGGAGAGGCCTCCACTCTCTGTCCTGGGGGACCACCTGCATGCGGGAGCCAAGCAGGGGAGGGCGCGGGAACCTCCCCTGCAACCGTGTGGCTTTCACGTGACCCTCGTTTCCAGCATGGCACCGCGTCTCAGCCTGTGCTGTGCTCGACATCCCCAAATCCCCGGCCTCCCCGATCGAGCTCCCCAAAGAAACGTGTCTCTGCTACGGCCTCCCGTGTCTATCCCCCGTCACAGCTGCCACCCTCTGAGGAACGCACCCCACGGCCGGAGCCCCAAGGCTGGAACCGGTCAGCGCGCCCGCGGCCCTCCCGCTGCCGGCTCAGGCTCTCCGCCCGCTAGCTCGGCGACACTCAGCCGCCGCATCCGATGGCGGGGAATCCCTGCGAGCCCGGGGGCCCTCCTTGATCCGCGGTCTACTCCTCGACCGTCCCGCGGTGAGGCCCTAAGAGGAACAGAGGAGAGCGCGTGCGTTCAACCTGCCCCTCTCCAACGCGTGCGCCCCGGGCGTTCTGGAGTCGCGGCATCAGCACGTTACAGCGGAACCTGTCCAGAAACCGCAGGAGCCGAGTGTCCGAAGCCACGCCCCGCGGAGCTGGCCCTGGCGATCTGGGACCGGGGCGCCTGCAGGCCCCTCGCCAGGCGTTGGACCCGCTCTCCCAACAGAGGCGGACGTGGCCTCCAGGACACTCCCCGCCCGCTCGGAAAGCACCTGTCCCCATCCTGGGAGGTTTCACAGACGCCGTCGGCTCTCGGGATACTCCATGACACGCAGGGGGACACGGCGCCCCGGACAGGCGCAGGCCAGTCCCACGGCTGCACACGGGCGGGGAACCGAGACTGCTCTGGCCCACGCGGGCGCCCGGCAGTCACCTCTGTGATAGCGAGGGCAGTGCTCAGTGTCACAGGTGCTGTCGCGACAACTCAGCCAAGTCCTCAGTCAATTCTCACAGGCCCCTAGGCGGCTTCTGTCACCGCACCTCACACACGAAGAGCCAGCTCAGTGCTGAGCTGCCCGAGGCCACAGACATGAGACCACGAGCCCAGAACCCAAAACTGTGACTCTGAGCTGAGAGCTTCCTCACACGCACCGTGCGCGCGTGCACACACACACACGCCCCACACCCCACACCATACACATGTAACACGCACACCGCATACACACCACACATACCTATACAGCACACACACGTTCATATACACCACATATGTGTACACACGGCATTCATACACTCATACACACCACACATGTACGCACAACACACACCACACATACATATACGACACACAAGTACACATATAACACACCACACGCATCACATGCACCACACACGCACACATCACACGTATTCACACACTGCACACATGTATACAAACAACACACACACATTCACACAGACCACACACATACACACATAACACACATACCACACAAACCACACCACATGCATTCAGATACACCACACATACATACCCACAACACAGCACACACATACACACACACACACACACACACACACAGATGCACACTAACCACATACACCACACACACCCAGGCCCACCAAGCAAGGGGGCAGCCAAACCAAGACCTCGAGCCACACACTCTGGCTTGCAGGCTGCGGCTCGAACCCCGAACCCCACCACCGCTGGGAAGCAACAAGGCTGAGGCAGAGGGAGGAAGGGGCCGGGACCGGGCTCCCCACCACTGTGGGGGCGCAGCTCCTAGGCCCGCGGAGCCCACCAGGCCGGCACCCGGGCCCCCGCTGGACACGGCGGGGAAACAGAGCTGGTGGCTGAGCGGCACCCCGTCTTCCCGCTGAGACGGGGTCACGTGGCCCTAGTGCACCTGGCCCCACTCTCGAACCCTGCCTGCCACAGCCCCCGTCTGGCGAGGCCCCCAGGGACCTGGCGCCCGGATCCCCAGCCCGGCTCCGCCTGCGAGCCCGGAGCGTGCCGCCCCTCCCCAGAGAGAGAGGCCCCGTCGCCCGGGGGGTCCAGGAAAGTCAGGGCAGGCTTCCCTGGAAAGCAGCAGGTGACACGGAGCCGAAGGCCAGGACTCGCCGGTGAGCCGCAGGGTGGCCTTGGCGCACGGCAGCGGGACCCCGCTCTCCCCCGGCCCATCCACGCTCGTCGCCACGTAGCTTCGCGGCCCCTCCCGTAAGAAGGCGGCGCCCGTCTCCGGGACGCTGGGCTGGGCACAGCCCGGACACCTGCGCGGGCGAGGCCGGCAGGCAGAGCCACAGAACTCCGCGTGCTCCCGCCCGCCCCTTCCTGCTTCCCCCGTGGCCGGGAGAGGGACGCTCCCTGGACGAGGGGACCCCGGAGCAGAGCTGCCCGGCTGGCCGAGCCCAGCCCCAGCCTCCTGCTGACACTTGGGCGGGTGTCGCCGAGATGCCCGACGACAGACACCGAGCCACAGCAACGGTCGTCGTTTCAAGGCACCGAGTCCCGACGGTCTCTCACACAGCAACAGGCACAGAACGTTCCGGGTGGAGCGAACATGAAAGAGGGGACAAAGAAAACAAGGGCCAACAAAGCACGAGGCCCGAGCACGGCGCTGCGGGCACGTCGGCGCGTTCGAGCCTCCCGACGGCCCCTGCGAGACAGAGCACGCCACCCCCCCTGAAACGGCAGGACGCGGAGAAAGGGTGAGGGTCCCGCCCAGGCGGAGGCTCAGGCCCAGGTGCTGCTAACCTCCCCTCCGCCAGGGGAGGCCGGGTCCTCGGTGCCCAGGTCGCCCTCCTCCAACACCCTGCACGTCACCTGCAGCCCGAGTGGCCGGCCCCCCCTCGGGAAGGGTCCCACTCCAAGTGTGTGCCTGCTCCTCCCTCGGCCACGGAGAGCAGCCGGGAAGGGCCAGGAGCCGACGCCCTGGGCGCCCGCACCCGCTGGGGGACAGGGGCTGGCGGGCGAGCGCTGGCCTCCTGCCCCTCGAGGGAGCCCCCTGAGCCACACCTGCACCGCCCTGGAGGTCCCGGCAGGCGGAGCCCCGGCACCCACAAGGGTACCAGCCTCAGAGCACCTCCTCCCCTCACCCCCTGCGACCACCTCACCCCACCCCTCCACTCCAGCCCTTGCTTCAGGCTCTCAGGACCCAGGCACGCCCCCTCACATGCTGGCCTCGCCTCACCCCCTCCCACGGGAGAGGCAAACCAACCAAAGGCAAGGCCACACGGGCACTGGCTTCTAGAAGTGGTGTCTGAAAGCCTGGCTCGGCCGCTTCCTAACACTCGACGCTCAGCTAGAATGAGCCCCTCTCGGTCCATCCCCTCCTCTGTAGGTGAAGACCACTGTGTGGATCATAGGCCGTCGCCTAGCTGCCAAAGGCGTCGGCACGGGTGGTGGCGGAGGAGGTAACCGACCCAGCACTCATCCCCGGGGGACGACCCAGGCAGAGCCAGGCCCGCTGAAAGGAGGCGCCAGACGGGGGCTCTGCCGCCAGCCCCTGGGCCAGCTTCCCCTTGGGCCTCCGTTCCTTACCTGCAAACGGGCCCCCTTCCCAGCGAAGCTGTGAGGACGGCACGCGGCACAGACACGGGACACGCTCACACCTCCTGGTCTGCTCTGGGCTTGAGAAAGACAAACGGCCATCGCCCGGTCCATTGCCCGGCCGCTGCGGGCGGGGGCCCAGGGGACCGGGCTCATTCCAGGCAGAGCCGGGCCTCTCGAGAGCTATCTGTGCGCCGCGGAACACACACACAGCCCAAGCTGGAGTCTCTGGCTTTCTAGCAGAAGTGACTTATTTAGCTTCCGGAAAACTCCAGGAATCCCGCGCAGCATGCCTTAGGGTGGCTTCCGCCTCCCAACGGCGCCTCCGCTTGCCTTAGCGCATCGCGGAAGCCCGTGCCGGGCCCCCGAGCTCCCTGCTGATGGCAAGCGCCATGTTGTCCCGCACACACCTGACCTTCCAGAAGCTGCAGGTGCGCACGCTGCCTCACCCGACTGTCAAGATACCAGGGAGCAGGGCCACCTCCCCCAGGCTGCAGGGAGCTGGAAGAAGCGTGGCTCCCCCACCAACAAGGAAAGGCTCGGTGTGCAAGATCCTCCCCTGCCTCCAAGGCCGTAGGAGAGCCGAAATCCCAGAAAGACGGGCCCTCTGGGGAGTCAGGAAGAGAAGAAAGGCACCACGCGTGTGGGAAAGAAGAATTTAGGTAAAACTTTTAAAAAATGTGATTAACTGTGGGCTTACGGAGGCAGACACAGGAGAGGGCTGGCACCAAACAGGCTCGTCTCTGCAGACCTACACGGATGCGCACAAGAAAGACCGGGCGGGGGCGCCTGGGGGGCTCGGTGGGTTAAGCATCTGAGTATGCCTCGGGTCTTGACCTCGCGGTTCATGGGTTCCAGCCCTGCGTGGGGCTCTGTGCTGACGGCTCGGAGCCTGGAGCCTGCTTCGGATCCTGTGTTTCCCTCACTCTCTGCTCCTCCCCAACTCATGCTCTGTCTCTCTCAAAAATAAACACTAAAACAAAAAACAAAAAACAAAAAGGCCAGGATGGCAGGCCGGAGACAGCTCCTCAGCGCCAGGGCCGCAGGCAAGGGGAAACCGTGCCAGGATCCTCTTCCGTTGGTGGGAAAAATGCTTCCAGACACTGGGGCAGAAGAGCAAACCCTGCCGACCCGAGCCCTGGTGAAGAACTGATACGGCTTTGGAATGGGGCAAAGCTGCCCTTGGGGAGGGGCAGAAACCCCCTAAAGGGACCGCTTTAGAGACCCCTAAAGGCTGGAAGAGAGAGGTAAAATTTTCCTGTACGAGACCCACCATCAAGGCAGAGGTGGCCGACGCTGGTGGGGGGTGGGGGGGGCAGGAGGGGGGAGGGGGAGAGGAGGGGGGAGGGGGGGCAGGGCAGCATCACCCGGAGAGCCCCACCGAAACCCAGGAGCTCAGACGTGCCCGAGGCTGAAGCGCTAAGGTACAGCGGAACCAGACGACAGAGTTCCTCCCCCTGGAAGCCCCTCCTCTCTAAGCCAGTACGTGGGAGCCACAAGTAACAACAGTCTACCCCTGGGGGAGGGACAAGGACAGCGGAGAGAGCCTTCCGAGGCTCCGACCAAAAGATGAAAGTGGGCCAGGAACGGTGAGGAAAGACCCTTTGGAAACTCGGTCCCCCTGCTAAGCACAAGGTGATGCCAGAGGAATTAAAACCAGCGGTCATTCAAGTGACCGGAGCAACAACGGAGCCCAAACACCGTCCAACTCACACCAGACCGACTCCCGTCCAACACTAATGGCCTGGCAGGAAGAGGGAGGCCTGTTTCCAAGCATAAACACAATGACCTTTATCTCCAAAGTCAGTACACTATGTCCAGCATTCAATTGAAAAAGTATTACTCTGTATGGAAACCAATTTGACAATAAGTTATATTAAAAAAGAAAAAGAAAAAGTGCTACTCATTAAAAAAGGCAAGGAAAAAGAAGTATGTCGTGTTGAGAGGCCAAAAAAATCAATAGAATCAGACTCAGAGATTTTAAAATAAGTCTGACTAACACGTTAAAGGACTTCATGGAAAAGGTGGACGGCATGTTTGAACAGACAGGATACTCTGGCAGCAAGATGGAAACCAGAAGTGGAAACGTTAGAGGAAAAATAAAAACACAGAAACAGAAAGGTACAACGCTTCTGAATGGCTCACAGACCTGACTGCAGATATAACATGGAGGAAGAAAAAATCAGTCAACCTGAAGAATGGTCAACAGAAATCCCCCAAGCTGAAACACACAGCGAGTCAATAAACACAACGTTCAAGAGCAGCAAGACAACATCGATCCCACACACATGTAACCAGAATCTCAGAAGCACAGAGAGAGAGAGAACGGGACGGAACATCTGAGGAGACAATGGCAGAGAATTCTTCCCAAATAACGAAGGGCAACACACCGCAGATCGGAGACGCTCAGAGAACCCCGAGTAGGATCAGCATCCGCCTCCACCGGCCCAAAAATACATGCCTGGACACACTGTATTCCGAGTGCCGATCGGAGATAAAGAGAAAACCTTAAAGGTACTCAGGAAAATTAAAAAAAAAAACAAACCTTTTTAAATAAAAAAGACCCATCCCACAAAGGAACGAAAAATTGTAACTAACCGTTCACCGGAAATCACGTACCGCAGGACAACGGGGTGACACCTCTAGAGCGCCGCACGGTACGAGGAGGGGACCCAGGAAGGATGGTCAGTCCCGCACTCCGCGGAGGAGTGGCGTCTTGAGGATGGGAAGTCCTCATCAGGTGATGAGAGGGAAGGGGCAGGGGGGGAGGGAGGGAAGAGCACGCCAGGGAGGGGGAGCAAAGGCAAGAGAGAAAGCGCCAGGCGTGTCCCGACAGTTCCACAGGTACGGACACAGAAAGGTGAAAGCCAGATCACAGCAGGACAGACTCCGGAGTTTCATGTTGCTGGGGGACAAAGAAGGGCCGGTGAGGAGGTCTAGCGAGGGAGTGACCGAGGTCAGAGCTGTTCCTAAGAGGTCACTTCAGCTGCAGAGCCAAAGGTGAACGAGGTGGGAGGCTGTGCGGCCCTGCAGGGGCCAGAGGAAGGACCCCCGAGAACGGAGCGGGGGGGGGGGGGGGGGGGGGGGGGGGGGGGGGGGGGGGGACACGTCTGACAGCTTACCAGGCGCAGTCCAGTATGACGGCGACACGACGCCGTCAGCAGTAGAGGGTTCAAGTCCCCAGGCCCCAGGAGTCCCTGTTCCCACCAGCGGGGGCAGGGAGGGGACAAATACGCAGACGCCAATAACCAAGAGCGTGTGGGAGGAGAGGCGGGAGAAGAGTCACTGTCAAGGACGGATGAGAAATGAGGCCCCAGGGTGAGACCCTGGAGCCCGGAGGGGGTGCTGGGGGTCCCTTCCCCTTCCCCTGGAGTCAGAGAGACGCTCCTCCCAGGGGCCCCGCCTCCTCGGTCTCTCCAGAACCCTGAGAGCGGTTCTCCGGGCTTTCTCTTCCAAGGCCCAGTGGTGACGAGGGGAGAGGTTCCCCTCGGCAACCCAGGAACCTGGACCTGCCGCCCTTTCCCTGATCCCCAGCCCTCTCCCTTGTGTGCGGATAGCGGAGTAAGGGCGAAGGGTGGGCGGCTGGGAGGGGCGCCTGGGGGGCTCAGTCCGTTAAGCATCTGACATCGGCTCAGGGCTCAGGTCATGATCTCATGGTTCGTGGGTTCGAGCCCCGCGTCGGGCTCTGTGCTGACAGCTCGGAGCCTGGAGCCTGCTTCAGATTCTGTGTATCTCTCTCTCTCTCTGCCCCTCCTGCTCACGCTCTGTCTCTCTCTCTCTCTTTCTCTCAAGAATAAACATTAAAAAAATTTTTAAAAATAAAAAGCAGGAAAGGAGCAGGGAGGGGAGAAGAGAGAGAGAAGGGGAGAAGGAAGCGGGACAGCACAGCTGCCTCGGGACAAAACCTCCTGTTCCGCTCTTCGAAGCCCTGCCCTCCCTTCTGGAAGGCGGGCAACTACCCGCCGAGTCCACGAGCACTAGTCCCGCTGTGCGGTGTCGCCGAAAGGGACGGGCATGCGCGCCGGTCTCGGAACAAATGTGAGCCGGAGGCGGGGGCAGGACCCTGGACATCTCGAGGCGCGCGCGGCCCCCTGCCCGGGCTGGGGAAGCGGAAAGGAGACGCCGCAGGGGAACGCCGGGGACGAGCCTGGCGCAGAACAGGCGCCGGCGAACGCGAGCCCCCAGGCCCCGGTCTCTCCCCAGCTCCCCCGGGGCTGGCCCGTCTCCGTCTCCACCGTCTCCGCGTAAAACCCAAACGCTCCAATGCCGGTCCCGCCCTCTCCCCTGCTCTCCCCTCACTGGACCCGCATCCAGCGACAAAACGGAAACAATCACAAGAACACAAGGCTGTTCTGAGGCTCAAAAGAGGCAGACGGGGACTGCAGCCGTAATCGGCAATCCCACCCAGCTTCGCATCCAGGTCCCGCATACGGCCACCTCCTCCATGCAGTCCTCCGGTGATCCTCCTTCCTGAGCCCCTACCCTGACCTTGAGAATAACCACCCTGTCCCGTCAGTTAGCTCTCAGCATCGGGAGCCGGGCTTCCCATTGTCACCGCCGGCTCCTTGAGAAGAGTGTCCCCACATTCACAGCCCTCCCCAAGCCGCCTCTCCCGGGCATGATGGCACGTGCATACCAAGGAAAGTCATTGCCTGGCCTGGGACCCGAGGATCTCCCCACAGCCCCCCCACCCCGGCTGCCTTAAGATTTAAGACTCGGATGAACCATCGGGCGCAACCCCCTCATCTTCCGTGGGCTCCCGCCAAGCAGCATCTCCCGGAGCTGAGGCTCCGTGATTTCGGGGACCGGCGACCCGGCGGCAGAACCAACAGCAGCGCCCGCTGCCGGACCGGCCCACGCGGTCACAAGACGCTTCCACAGACATCGGATTTAACGCTCGGCATCAAGGAGGGGCCGTGAGAATGCAGGGTTATAAACCAGGAGGGAGATGAGCAGCCTGCAGAAGGCACGGCGGCTCCCGGTACCGGGATCACGGCTGAACCGGGGCCACCCCAGAGAGCTTCCGGCAACGGTGGCGGTCTCTGACCCCCGTGCGGGCCAGCAGGACAGCCACAAGCTGCGTGTGGCTACTGAGCACCCGAGACGTGACGAGTGCTACTGAGGAACCGAGTTTATACTTTCACGCCCCTTCGAGTCACTGAATCCAAAACGCCACACGCGGCCACAGGCTACTGAGCTGGGCAGCACGGCCCTAAGCTGCCGCCTGAGCTAAAAGGTCAGAAACTCGGGCACGCTCCCAGAGGGGAGTGGAGCGCTGAGGGAAAAACCAGGATCTGATTACCCCCAGGAAGCCCCCGGCCCCGCGAACCCCTGTTCTGCATCAGTGCGGGTGGGGACGAGGTCTCTACAAACCCTTCCAGCTCCAACCAACTGCAAGTTCATTACGATCTCCCGGACTTGGGCACCGGAAACCCAAGGGGCCCTGCGGTTTCTCTCAGGGGCCTCCGCTAGTCCTGCTACTTGCCCAAGCCTGGCACCAACCGCCACGTGGCTACCCGTCCCCCAGCAGCCGGTGGGCTCACTGAGGGCAGGCCGCAGACGGGACTCCCCTCCGCAGCCCCGGCGCCTAGAACAGCACAGCAGGTGCCAGGGAGCGGAGCCCGCGTACGCGACCCTCCTCGTGCTCGCCCTGCATCCGGCGCGGCGAGGGGCGCTCACGCATCGCAGCTGCCCATCGAGCCGGTAAGGTGGACTCCCCGCCCCTGCGGAAGCCACAGCTCCGAGCGGTGAGCGCCGGATGCGGGACTCGATGAGGGGTTGCTCGCCTCTTCCTAGAGCAGTCCGGGTCGTCCTGAGCCGCGACTGCCCTGTGCTCAAGGTAATGGTCCCTAAGACCCAGGGCCGGGGCCACCCCCAAGGGGGCCCAGTTCAAGCCGCAGGTGTCACGGCAGAGGAAGCCGCTCGCTGGAGCCAGATCTCCCTGCTCCCAGAGCCTCTGGCAATGACTTCCAGAGCCCGGTCCTCGGGCCTACGGAAAGTCTTCACAGCACACTTTGGGGACCAGTTTTTCCACCCCCTTGACCATTTCATGTAACAAACCTCACGAGCGGAGGGGTAGGGGAGCGAAAAGGCACTGACTGGAAGGGCCCGCAAAGGCCGTAAGGACAGCTGGAATTTATTTTTTAATGTTTTAAATAAACGGCTCTCTAGGGTTCTGTGTAAAGGGACCTCACACAAGGCACAAGGGTCTCAAGGCCACCACTGGGTTTTCTGTCACCGAGGGACGGAGCCCTATGTTTCTCCTTATTAAGAAGTCTATGGTGCCCTTTTGTCTGTCTTTGAACGATACAAGTTACAAATGAGGTTCGAGTCTGGGCTGTCTAGAAAACGTCCTTACGCTAACACCTCAATCCCCATCGAGGTGCCTGGAAGGGCCCCGCAGAACCCCACCAGACCCCCGAGGCAGGGTCCCTCTAGAGCATCCCCCAAAAGCCCCAAGTGCACAGCTTCCCCCGTGGGGCTCCCGATCTGTGCCTCCTCCCATACCAGCTTCTGAACTTCATAAAATGGGGGAACGAACACAAAACCACAACCCCTCATCTGCAATTCAAAACTCGTAACGCGCTCCCTGAACCAAGTTTTTCGTAATTCCTTTGGAGGCAAACCCCGTCCTAAACGGACATGAGATGAGTTTTTAGTCTTCATTGCTCCCACTTTTAACGTGGGGGTCCAGAGTACAGCCCCGCATCCGGCCGGGGGCGGGGGTCTTACAGCCTATGATATCTACGGCGCGAAAACCGGAAACATGCTGAGCCCCCATCCCCGTGGGGCCGTGGGGCCGTGGCAGAAGGAAAGCCCTCGGCCGTGGCTGGTGCAGCCTGTGCGTCCCCTCCCTTTCCCCCTTCCCAAGGACGGCCCGGGCGCACCTCCAGACTTCCCAAGCTCCCCTGACCAACATGACTCCCCACCCCCTCCACTACAGCCCTTCCCCAACCTTCCTCAGAGGCCCAGGCCCACCTCTCAGGCGTCTGGGGCCCCGCACGGCTCTGAGAGCCGGGCACACAGCTCTTCCACCAGCTGCACCGCTGCTGGTCGGACACAACCTCCAGGCTGGCCGCCTTCCACACCAGGCTACGGACACACCGCACAGCCTGGACCCAGGGGTCTCCCTCCTCCTCCAATACAGCGACACCAAGGGAAACCCTGGGGTGTGTCCAGAGAACGGGCAAGCTGCCTCTTTTTCCCACAAACCTCAGGAGGGACACTACGTGACAATCTCTGACATCGAGTCCCGGGGCAGACAAGCCTGGCTTTAAATCCCAGCTCTGCCACTTATCAGCTGTGTGACCTTGGGCAAGACGCTGCCCCTCTCTGAGCCTCACTGCCTAGACGGTAAAACGGAGACGATCATCTCTACCTTACACTACGGTCACGAATACGAGGTCAGTTAATGCTGGGAAATACGATGCCCCGGGTCCTGCCTGATGACACCTGGGTGATGGAGGCGGCCCTAAAACAAGGGAACTGCCGGGCATGCACTCGGAGCACGGCTGGACCCATCCCCCACCCGGTGCCCACGCAGGAAATGAGGGACGCCCTGACGTCCGTTCTATCCCCCCCTCCCCAAATAAGGGGCTTTGCGCTCATCAAAGGCTGAACCGGGCCCAAGAACAGAGAGGTTAAGTGACTGTCCAAGGTCACACAGCCAGCTGGGTAACGGGGGAAGCCGGGAGGGGTGGCGGCCCCGGGCCTGTTCGCCTTTCGGCTCGGGCCAACAGGCTCTAACCCCGGCGGACGCTGTCCAGCCGCGGACACCCGGGCCCACCTCCGAAGGTCTCCGGCCTCGGTTTCCCCAAATGCCGGCCGACCCCCACCCACCCCGCCCTGCAGTGCTCCGACCTCCGCCCCCGACGGGAATCCCCCCGCCTCCCGGCGCCGGGCGCGCCGCAGGCCCGGGCGGGCGGGGTCTGCGCGGGGCTCACCGGACTTGGGGTAGGTGACGATCCACACGTCGCTGGGCCGCACCGGGAAGTTGGCGATCTCCTCCATCTTCCCGCGGCAGAAGGGCGGCAGCCGCACGCCGTGGAACTCGAAGTACTTGCTCTCGAACTCGCCCGGGGTGCTGGGGGTCTCGGCCTCGCTCTCCGCCATGCCGCCGCCGCCGCCCGGCCCCGGAGCCGCGCCGCCCGCTCCCCGCCCGCCCCGCGCCCGCGCCCCGCACGCGCCCGCGCCCCGCACGCGCCCGCGCCCGCCGCCCCAGCCGCCGCGCCGCGCTCCGCAGGCGTGACGTCACGGCGCCGCCCGGCCCGCGCCCCGCCCCGCCCCGGCCGCCGCCGCCGCCGCCGCCGCCGCCGCCGCCGGCCAAGGCGCTCCGCGGGCGTGACGTCACGGCGCCGCCGCGCCCCAGCCGGCGCGTAGGCTGCGCTCCGCGGTATGACGTCATGGCCCCGCCCGCCGCGCGCCGGCTGCCCTGCGCCGACGTGAAGTCGTAGGGCCGCGTTCACCCGCCGGGCGACGCACCCGCACCCCGCGCACCTCCAACCCGCGCGCGGTCCACGTCCCCGCCGTCGCGCGTCCCTTCATCCGCCCGCTGATGCCGTCATCCGGCAGGCGCTCAACCCAGACTCCGAAACACTCCCGCTGGAAGTGATCTTAGAGAGTCATCCACAAATATCGAGGGACCATCCGATCTGTGCCGGGCCCGGGCCGGGTTCCCGGCATACTTCAGGCAAAAGCCCGGCCCTCTTGGGGCTTACCTTTGTCAATAACCAAGATAATCGCAGGTGGTGATAGGTGTCTGAATCACATGCTTCAGAACATCCTGCTGGCGGAAGCGGGAGTGCTGGTCCCGGTGCCAGGGCCAACCCCGGACCCTAAGAGACAGACCCTCTCGGGATAGCGCCACCAAAACCCGCGCCTCATAAGGTACTTCTTGTTCAGACCACAATTTGAGAACAAGCGAATTCTAAGGAGGGGGTAGCATGACCCCACATCAGAGGCATGTATTAAGCACCTACTACATGGGGTTGAGGAACCCAAAGATGAACACAGCGGGGTCCTGGTCTAGTTCTCTAAGTCTCGATGTCCTTGACCATGAAAAGGGAATGCTAGTCTCTATCCCGAGGTTCTATAACTGGGAGGATGGACAGAGAGAGAACTGCACCCGCAGGAATCCCGAGTAAAGCAAGTGGACACGATCTACTCGCTCTCTCTCCTTGCTGTGGAACGAGACACTTGCGAGTCGGGCAGGGGACCTACGCACATGGGCGCACGTGAGGGAGGCATGGGCCGTGCGGAGAGGATAGAGCAAGTAACCCTGAGTCCGAAGGCTCGTGGGCGCCCTAACCGAAACCAACGAAGAGGATCCGAGCACCCAAGACGTTAAGAACGATCGGGCAATGGCGCAGCCAGCCGGCCCGAGGCCGTAGGAGATGAGCAAGTGAACGAATCTCTTCATGTTCCGGATGAGGGCTCTCGCTATGGGAGAAGGCAGGGGAGATGGTCTTGGATCGGAATCTGAGGTGTTGACATGAACTTATGATTTTTAAAAATACCTATTTCGCATCTTTGGTGAAAGGCCTTCAGGTACTGGTATTTCAGTAATAACTAGGCATGCCCAGAGCCCGTATTTTGGTTTCTTGATACTTCCCATGCACAAGGCACCAGCCCTTCTTGGGGGAAAAGGCCAATTCGAGGGTTGGGCAAAAAAAAAAAAAAAAAAGTACAAAATGAGCCTAAAACATCTTGTCGGGCAAAAAAAATAAAGCGTTAAAAAATGATGGGAGAGGTCAAAAAGACACAGGGGCTAGCTTGGAAGGCCAAATTAGGAAAACTTTGTGCATGTTAGACAAAAATAGGAACCGCTTGAATGCCCATCAAAGGTAGACCCTGATGTACTCTGACAATGAAATACTACATAGTGATGGGGAGGGAAAAGGAGTTACTGGCGTGTGCAACAACGTAGGTGAGTTTCACAATCAGAATGATGAACAAACAAACCCGAACACGAAAGGCAATCTGTTTTATGACTCCATTCCTACACCATTCAAGGACAAACAAAACGATGGTGACAGAGGTCAGAGAAGTGCTTGATTTGGCACGGAGGGAGGGCGTGGCCCGGGAATAGACACAAGAGTACCCTCCAGAGTGTTGGAAACATTAGATCTCGCTCGCAGCGATGGGGGCATGATGACACGGACGTGTGTGAACGTGGCACAGATGTAGATAAAACGCAGGGCCTGCTTCGTGTTCATGCAGCCGGCAGGGTCAAACCCAGAATGGCCCCGCATCTGGGGTTTCATATTCTGTGGTCACTATCTTGAACTTCTCAATAATTTTGTCTTTGAACTTTGCTTTATAAGTGAGGTCTGATGGGACAATGGAGCATGCGTGGAGGGCTGGGAGCCTCCGTTCATGAGTAGTCCCACCTCCCGCCTCCTTCCCAGAAGACGGTGCTGACTGCCCACTCCTCCGTCCTGTAGCGCTCCAACTCGGCCCAACCTCTCTACTTGCCTCGCCCCTGCCCTGTGACCATGGGACCAGGGCATCGGTGGAAAGAGGGTTTGCTTTGATGCTCACACCCCATGGCATGGCAGAGTGGGGCACCCTTGTCATTTCTGTCCTAGACTGGCAGCACCACATACAGTTGATGGATGAATCACAAAGGTGGGCCTCTCTCGGGGCGCCTGGGTAGCTCAGTCGGTTGAGCATCCACCTTCAGCTCAGGTCATGATCTTGCAGTTTGTGAGTTCGAGCCCTATATCAGGCTCTGTGCTGACAGTGCAGAGCCTGGAGTCTGCTTCGGATTCTGTGTCTCCCTCTCTCTCTGCCCCTTCCCCGCTCATGCTCGCTCTCTCTCTCTCTCTCTCTCTCTCTCTCTCTCAAAAATAAACATTGGGGCGCCTGGGTGGCTCAGTCTGTTGAGCATCCGACTTCGGCTCAGGTCATGATCTCACCGTTCCCGAGTTCAAGCCCCGCGTCGGGCTCTGTGCTGACAGCTCAGAGCCTGGAGCCTGTTTCAGATTCTGTGTCTCCCTCTCTGTCTGTGCCCCTCCCCTGCTCATGCTCTGTCTCTCTCTCTCAAAAATAAATAAATAAACATTAAAAAATATTTTAAAAAAATAAAAATAAACATTAAAAAAATTTGTTTAAAGGTGAGCCTCCCTCCCTCCATCAGTTCAAGTACCCATTTCTCTGGTGTGGAGTTGCAGTACCCTTGGGGTGGGCAGGCCTGCGGGAAGGGGCAATGCCTGGCTTGAGTTTCCTGCTCCCAGTCAGGGCATGATGTGTTCATCTCACAGCTGACAGGAGGAAGTGGGCCACTCTCAGAGTCGTGGGGTGGGTCCCTCGACTCTCGTGAGTACCTGCAGGTACCTTACAAGCACTCCAGTGTTGGAGAAGGTGACGATAAACAGAAAATTAAAAACATCACGGCGTGTTGAGAGAGAGATCGAAAAAAGAGAAAGCTTTATGTTTTAGTAAATTTAGTGGCACCTTTTCCTCTTCGAACAAGAGGCCTAACATTTTAATCTTGTACTGGGACCCGCAAATTATGCCATACATAGATGTATATGAAAAAAAATTATCGAGGTAGACATTGATTTGTGCATGTACGTTATACCTAAATAACAACTTACTATGGCTATGTATGTATGCGTTTATACCTAAATTGAAATAGTTTAAATGAGGATATTTTTAAATGCATTAGGAATGATGGAAAAAAAGAACCCATGACTCCACACTGAAACTAAGAAATAATTAGAGAAAACTGTTCTTTCCAATAAAACGACTGCTAATAAATATGAAAGGAACAATGGTGTTATAAAATCACCGGTTTTCAGCCATCGTAGTAACAACTAGTCAGGTAAGTATATTGTTCGAAGCTAAAACTATCATTGGGTGAGGATTTGTTGAGGAAGATGAGATTTTTCCAGTCCCCGTGCATCTACCCACAGATTACTTGTCAATTACAAAGGAAAAAAGGTAACTTAATCGTGGAGAAATCTGGCAGACGCCATTTTAACCAAGCGATCAAAATAAACATCCCTAATAGCAGGCCAACTGATGCCCCGTGCCTCCTGACGTCATGTACTGAGAAGGACGTAGAAACACTCGTGTGGCTGTTCCACCAAACATTCATATCCGGAATCCAATAATAGGGAGAGGACACAAAACCTAAGCCAAGGGACGGTCTATAAAACAACAGACCTGTGCTCTTCAAACATGTCCATGTCATGAAAGACAGACAAAAAGCTGAAAGGACTGTTCTAGATTAAAGAAGACCACATAAATGTGATTCGTGACTCCAGATTGGATACTGGATCGTGAAAAAAAAAACAAAAACCATAAAGGACATTACTAGGACAATTTGCAACATATAAATATGGACTGCATGTTAACTGGTAATATCGTTCTAATTTTAAACTTCATGAGTTTTAAAACGGTACCGTGGTTGTATAAAACAATGTGTTTTTCCTTAGGAGGTACTTCCTGAAGGATTTGGGGTATGGAATCATGATGTCCACAACTCACTGTCAAACGGCTCTACAAGAAAGACCACGCTTAGCAGCAGTGTGAGTGCATGCGCATGTGTGCAGTGAGAGAGAGAATATTTGGCAAATGTCACAATTAGCGCAGGCGATGGTATGCGTTCTCGTTTCATTAGTTTTCTATTACTGCCGTAACAAATTACCGGAAACTCAGTGACTTAGAACAGAAGTTTATTATCTTAGAGGTCTGTAGGCCCGACGTCTAATGAGGGTGTCACTATGATACATCGAGGAGCCCACAAAGCTGCACTTCTTTCTGGAGACTCTGGGGATGGATTCATTGTCTTGCCTTTTCTCGCCTCTAGAGGCCGCCCAAACTCCTTGGCTTGTGGCCCCTTTCTCCATCATCAAAGCCAGCAATGATGGGTCTAGTCTTTCTCACGTTATATTCCCCAGACACTGATGACTCTTCCTTTGCTTCCCTCTTGTAATTACATTGGGCCTACCCAGCAATCGGGGATAATCTATATTAAGGTTAGTCAACTAGCAACCTTAATTCCGACTGCAACTTTAATTCCCTTTGACATGTAACATAACATATTCACATATTCATATGTTTTGGGGGTTAGGATGTGGACATGGCCTGGGGTGGGAGGGTGGACTGTGTTATTCTGCTTGCTTCAGTTGTATTACTTCTTGTAAATTCTCCATAGGTTCAAATCTTTTAAGAATAAAAATCTGAAGAAAATCCTTTAAAAAAGAAAATCCTGAGGGTTCTACCCAAAAAGCTACAAGAATTAATAAGTGAGTTTAGCAAGATCACAGGACACAAGGTCAAAAAACAAAAATCAATTATATTTGTACATACTATCAGCAAACTGTTGGAAACTGCAATTTTAAAAATATCATTTTCAATAGCATCAGAAAATATTAAATGGCTTAGGACCATATGTAAGAACATATGTCCAAAATACGAATAACAGAAGCTACAAGACATTGAGGAGATAAATTAAAGAAAACGTAAAGAAATGGAGACATATACCCTGTTCACGGATTGGAAGCCCGGACATTGTTAACATGCCCATTCCCCTCATATTCATCTATAGTCTATACAGTCCCAAGCAAAATTCCAGTGGGCTCTCTTGCAGAAATTAACAGGCTGGTTTTAAAACCTATATGGAAAAGCAAAGAACCTAGAATAGTCAAAACAATTCTGAAAATGAATAACAAAGTTGGAAGGCTCATACTACCCGATTTTCAAGACTTACTACAAAGCTATTTATATTAAGGCTATAAATCAAGACAGCATAGGATTGACATAAGCACAGATATATAGGTAAATGGAACAGGACAGAGAGCCCATAAATAGACACATGGAGTTAATCGATTGATTTGGGGCAAAGGTATCCTTAAGGAGCAGAAAACAGAAGTTTCTTATGAGCCAAAACTGTCCACCAAGGCCTGGTCTACCCAGTGGGTAGTGAAGGCTCCGTCGCTGGAGACGTGTAGGAGGCTGGATAGCCTTCCGTCGGGAACAGCCCCTCCTAACTAAGGCGAGTCCGGAAGTTCCCCGCCCTGAGATCCCCGAGGCTGCTGAGGCGGCAGCAAGCGGACGCTGGTTGCTGTCCGCGGTGCTGAACGCACACGGTTCGCCGGATCCTACGCCCTCCCAGCCTGGGGTTCTGGGTATTTTCCCTTTGTGCGTACTAGCCAGTCTTTAAGGTTTACAAGTACTCGTTTATAATGGAGATGTCAAACATCTACAAAATTAGAGAAAACAGTAGAATGAATGTCTGTGAACCCATCACCCGGTGTCAACTGTTATCAATCCCTATTTCATCAGCTCCCCACCCAGATTATTTGGAAGCAATTATCATGGATTGTTTCATTCATAAATATTTCAGTATAGATCCATAAAAGAGAAACACTCTTTGTAAAGATGTTCCCGATATATTAACACAACCAAAAAGCAGTGGATATTCCAACATCACCAAATATTTGGTTAGTATACAAAGGTCAGATTTACAGGTGGGGTTCAAAGCTCAGAGGGGTTGGGACAGCTTCCTGGGGATGCCTAATGGAGCCAAGATTTAGTGCTGGGACAGAGGTCATCCCACCAGCATCACACGACCGCAGCCACAGATTGGCACACGCCAGCCTGCTTGCCACAGACGACATTAAGCAATCCCGAGACACAGACTGCCGGCTCAGGCAGGTGTTCCCACCCACAGAGCGGCCCCTGAGGACACCAGTGCCTAGGACACTACAGGCTCCAACCACACTCCTGCCCAGACAGGTGTCTAGGTCAAGGTCAATTTTATATCAGAATCTCTGCGTAAGAGTCCTCAGCATCAGTATTTGCTACCCAGCATTCTAGTGGGCGGGCAGATTGGAACTACAGCCTGACCTGGATTTGAATGCTAACCCCCCCACTGACTGGCATTTGGGACAAAGCACTTCACCTCTCTGCACCCCAGAATGTTTGTGGGTTTAACTTACCATGGGCCTCCTCCAACTTGCCTTTTGCACCTGCGGAATCCCCTCCTGGGATAACTTTCTGCCAACCCAAATTCTAGGCTTCTGTGAAGACCCAGCTCAGAAACCTATTCCTTTGTGGCCAATCCCCTCCTGGAATCATCTCTAATACAGGATTATTAATTGTCTGTGTTGTGGGCTCAGAGCAGAGCTGGAGGCCCCTTAGAAACCAGCTAGTCCAATCTTGATTTTAAAGACAAGGAAAGGAGGAATTGAGCAAGTACAGACCCTGCCTGGTATCACAGGGCAGGTATACAATGAAACTTTAACCGTCTGGGAAATTTTCTGCTTCCTGGAGCCCAGACTTCGGCATCTCCAGCTCTACCACTTGCCAGTGGACATAACCTTTCTGTCCCTCAGTTTCCTCATCCATAAAATGCAGAGAATGTTGCCAACCTCCCAGGGCTGCTGTGAGGATTGACGTAATGAACTTTGTAAAGTGTAACGTGAGGTGAGTGCACTTGTAAGGGTTAGATTCTCCATTATTTCCACAGAGACAGCAACAGAGGCAGGGGAGCTCCTTGGAGCAGGGCTCTGCCTCAGGCATCAGGACACACCCAGCAGATGTTGGTGCTCAGAAACAGCAGGTGGGGGTGAGGGTTTTGCAGCTGGCCTGGGAATGTGGGTCGACAAGGGGGGGGGGGGGCAAGGCTGTGCCAAGGCTCCGAGGCCCAGAGAGGCCCTCGGCTGGAACGTTGGGAGGAAGAGGAGGGTGGCGGACCCATGACTTTAGTTCACCTGATGGGAGACCATGGCATAGGTCCAGCGAGGGTTCTGGTGTCTGTCACACAGATCTGGGCCCCACCGAGCTCCCCTGGGTTTTGTTAGACTATCCCCAACCCAGAGGGGCGACGTGAGGCTCAGAGGAAGCCCGGTGGTCCTCCCGGTCTGGTGTCTAACAGAGCAGATGTGAAGTTAGTGGTTTCATTCCTGCTGCTGCTTTCTGAGCAGTAATTCCTACCATATGATGTTAGTCTACAAGGAACATTTACTTTTCTCAAGCTAATATTTCATGGGTTTTGGGTTATTGTCTCCATCTTATGCAAAGGGACCCTGAGACTCAGATGTGAGGGCATTTCCCAGCTCATGTGAATGCTGAGTTGCAGAGACGGGACTCAAACCCAGGTCGACCTCAGTTCAGAGCCCCAGATCCCACCTCTGCTCTGTAACACCTCAGGGCTCTGTGCCGGGAGGCTTTATAGGTAACAAGTTAGGGAACTGTGACCTGGATCAGCTCCCGGGCTGTCTGCTTTGTCAACTGAGCTCTGGCTCAAGGAGGAACACAGCACTGTTGGTGGACGGCGCTCAGGAAAATCCACAGGAGTTGCCTGGGCTAAGCTCATTCATTCTGAGGCTACATTAATAAAGGCAGTGACCAGGAGGTGGGAGGTGAAAGGCAATTTAGGTCCAGTAGTGGTCAGATCATGTCAGGGATATGACCCGTACTCCCAGAGGGATTTGAACAAACTAGGGATACGCGGTGGTAGTTTACTGAGCAGCATGTCTACGCGCGGGATGTTCCCAGGAGCGGTTGTGAGCAGAGCAGCCTCGGAGGGACCGGATCACCACCTTCCTATCCTTGCCAGGATGTCTTCAGGCGGAGGGGGCAGGCCGGGTCCGTGGGCCCGGGGCGCGGAGCTGGGACCAATGCAGAAAGGCACAGGCTTCCGAGACACATGAGAAACCGTCTGAGAGTTCGAGAGGAGAGAAATCGGGGAAGCACTTCTAAACCGTAAAGCGCCAAGAGCGACACTCGTGAACCATCTCCGCCACCACAGCCGTGCAGAGATGGCCCTGATGCGCGAGCCACCGATAATAAAGACCAGGAAGAAGTTTTTAGAGCGCGGCATTAACAGCGGTCGAGCCATTCAACCCTGTAGGCCAGAAACACTCAGCAACACGCTGCTCAGAAGGCTGATGGAGAAGGTGAGAGCCCCCAACCGTCTCTCTCCAGCTGAGACACAACACAAAGCAATGAGAACAAAGATGGCCCCAGGACAAGCCCCGAAGCACCAGCGAGAGAGGGGGTGACGAAGGGAGGTCTGTTTGTCCCCCTTGATGGAGGACAGAGGACAGGGGAGAAGGAATATTCTCAGAGGCCTCCTGGGCCTCTAGATCCTCAACCTGGAGACCCAAGGGGCGTCATCCCCTCTCCAGAAATCCCAAGCCCAGCACCTGGGAGCCCCCGGGGACAAGGCATCCCAGCTCTGTGCAGAGAATCCTGGGGCCTGAAGGTCACTTGACTCCAGGTAGGACAGGCCCCTTCCTGCTGCAGGGGACCATATCTGTGCCTGTCCCCACCCAAGTGACAGCAAGAGGGGACAGAAGCCCACCCAGCCTCACCGGATCCTGGAGATGAGTGGGGAGGTGAACCCTCCTGCATGTCCTCATTCTCTGTGCCTCTTCTCTCCCTTTCAACCCCCACTCCCACCCCAGGCCCTCCTTTGCTCCACTCACCCCCTCTACCCTCACCTATTTGCTTCTCTGCTCCCAACCTTCCAATGACTGCCCAAATCCGAACTCCTGTTCACACGGACAGTGCCCTCTGTGACCCAGCCTCTGCCTCCCCTCCACCTGTCCACCCCGTTGCTCACGCAGCTCCGGGCCCGCTGGCTGCTCTCTGCTTCTGAAACATGTCGACTTCATTTCAGCCTCAGGGCCTTTGCATTTGCTGTTCCCTCTGCTTGCAAAGCTCCTCCCCCAGCTCTCTGCCGCTTGTCTGAGGCCTCTCCCCCAACACCATCTTCTCGGAGAGGCCTTCGTGGACCACTGATCCATGTCACTCCCACCCCAACCCTCCATCGTTTCCGTATTCTCTCGTTCGTCTCTTCAGGGCACTGCTACTCCTAGGATACTCTTACTTTCCCATTTCCCCGTTGGCCGTTTAGCATCTGCTCCCGCATCTACGCTGGAATGCAAGTTTTGTTCGTGGCTATGACCCCAGAGCCTACAACCTACTGAGTATAAATCAAATGAAAAAATGAATGAATGAGTGAATGAATGAATGAATATCTCTTTTGTTTAGATTTATTCCTTTGCTCCCTTTTTCTCCAGTGCGTGCCTCTACTTCTCCACTTTCCCGAGAGAGAGAGAGAGAGAAAGAGAGAGAGAGAGAAAGAGAGAGAGAGAGAGAGAAAGAGAGAGAGAGAGAGAGAGAGAGAGCACATGCGCGCAAGGGGCCTGGGAGTGGTCCGTGTGGAGGGACTGCTCTACCATGAGCCTTCCAGGGGACGAGGGGGTGGTGCTACAGCGCTGGCAGTCAGGGGCCCTCGAGCACCCCCAACGGGACACACAGAGGTGGGATTCTAGAAAGATTTTAACCCCTCTCTCTCCTCCCACCTTCCTATCTCCTGACTGGGGGGCTCCCACTGTATGGACCCCGTAGGAAGTCATCAGAGATCAAGGTTGCCCGAATGAGGCAGAGCAGGGGGGTCACCCTGGGGCTGACGCAGGACAAAGGAAGTCAGAGAGAGGATCCCATCATTTCCATTTGCCTTCCAATCTCCGGGAGAAGCACGTGGCATTTTCTCATTTCCTGTTAGGTGCCCTCCAAACACTCAGCAACAATACCCCGAATCCTGCTTCCCGGCAGAGGCTACCCCTGAGCCCCCTCCGCCCCCCACCTACATGGACATTCCAGAACCAAGATGTGTGTCTCAACTCCTACCTTCCTTTTCCCCTCTGATGAGACAGGGGCAGGGTGACCTGGACACAGTGACCCAGGGACATACCGACAGGCCGGGCTTCTCCCAAAAAACAAGTCTTCGGGCCCCAGGGAGCTGGCTCCAAGGAGCAAGGGCTCCAGAGGGGCTGGTGGTCCTCTGGTTCCTGGGAGGTCCCCCACCCACCCAGTCAGGGACAAGAGCCTGAGAGGAAAGGGAGGCTGTCCCCTCAGTCATCCACTCGGCAGACAATTCCCGTGCCAGCCCTGGGCCGAGGGCTGGGCTCTGAGCTCGGGAAGACAAGTTGGGACTCAAGGACTGGAGGCAGACGTGGGCACAGGACAAGGGCACGGGAAAGGGCCAGGAGAGGCCAGTCACTGGGCTGGCTCACTTCGTGCCCCTCAGGCCTGCTGGGAGAATCTGGGCTCCTTGGCCTCGTCTGCAGGCTGGAGGGGGCTGGTGACCAGCAGGCTGCGGAGGAAGCAGAAGCAGGGGAGTGCAAAGCTTTCCTGGCCTGGGGACGGACGGAGGGCGGGGTGACGCCGGGGCGAGCGGCCCTCACACCTGTGAAGTCACTCTGCTCCCGGGAGGCCCTGAGGCCCTTATTCAGGCCACACTGGGATTCCAGGGGCAGAACGTCTGTCGGGTAGGCTGCGGGGACGCCAGGATCTCCGGCCGGTAGGGAGGCAGGCTGAGAAACCGGCGGCCCCAACCCAGACCCCACTCGGGACACGGAGGGACATCTGGAAGGCCGGTGGAAGGGCCAGTGGGGATCTGGCAGAGCGGGGGCGGGGGGCGGGGGTGACCCACTCGGCCTGGGAGCTTGGGCCGCCCCTGGGAGCAGGTCCCGCCGACCGACCAGCTCCTACATCCAGCCCCAGCACGGGGCTGACTCACAGCAGTGACCGAACACAGGTGCCAGGGACCGCGCAGGCGGACAGAGAGAAGGACGCGGACGGTGTGCCGCCCTGCCTGTCTCGGATCCGGAAAAACAGCCGGGGCCTTTCTCCACCAGGGAAGCCACCCCCGCTCGGCCCAGGCCCATCCGCCAACCTCACCTGAGCAGCGTCAGGAGCTGGTCCTTTGACCTGGAGCAGACCTCGAGGCCCAAGCTCCGCAGCACACCCTGCATCCACCACAGGTCGGCCGGCACGTCGGGCAGCCACGCCACCAGCCTGGAGGAAGGAGCAGCAAGGAGCTAAGCCTGAGCGTACGGCCGGGCAGAGCCCACCCTCCCACAGGCCTCC
>PITB01004160.1:0-116182 GCA_004024585.1 Paradoxurus hermaphroditus
TAGGAGATCTAAATTTACTTTCCCTAAAGGGTGGGTACCTTTCTAAAATATTTAGTGATTGGGGTTTGAATTTGAATCTCAAGTGCAACTCTGTGGTAGCTTACTATGGGGTTCTGTTTGTTTGTTTGTTTGTTTTAAAGTTTATTTATTTTGAGGGTGGGGAGGGGCAGAGAGAGAATCCCAAGCAGGCTTTGCACTGTCAGTGCTGAGCCTGATATGGGACTCTCAAACTCATGAACCATGAGATCATGACCTGAGCCGAAATTAAGACTTGGATGCTTAACTGACTGAGTCACCCAGGTACCCTTACTGTGTTCTGTTTCTTGATTTCATTCTTAATTTTTTTAAAGAATAAGAAAGTTTCGGTAAAAGAATTAGAAATGTTCTAATTACCATTCGCATGATTAGTAATCGGGGCCTAGGTGGGGAACTTAGTAGCTCTTAGTTTAGTAAAATGTCTTTTAGGAGAAGGTTTTTATAGTTCTTGAGACGGATTAAAATACTGAAATGATGTTTTGCCTCTGCAATTGAGGAGTCAGTGAGAAAAGGGATAGGAGAAAGATAGGAACTCTCCAAAGTAGTAATATTGAGCAGATCTTGTTACTCTGCATACCTAATTATCTTTTCTTTCTTAGTTTGTAAACATGGGTCTTTGTTATAGAACTGAAACGGGATTTTTATTTTTGTTTTTGTTTTTAATGTTTATTTTGAGAGAAAGAGAGCATGAGCAGGAGAGGGACAGAGAGGGAGGGAGACACAGAATCCGAAGCAGGCTCCTGGCTCTGAGCTGTCAGCACAGATGTGGGGCTTGACTTCACAAACTGTGAGATCTTGATCTGCGCTGAAGTCGGACACTGAGCCACCCAGGCACCCTAAAGTGAAAACATGTTTTACTGCTTCTGTTTTTTTCTTAGCTTTGCGTCCCTTTCAATCTTTCAGGGTTCCTTCAGGTTAAATATATATCTGTTTGTCTTTCTGTGTGTCTCCTTCTTCTCTCCTTCTTTCCCTCTATCCATTCCTTCCTTCCAGACAGGAAGAAGAACTTAGCCAGTAGTACATATAAAAAGTTGTGAAAGTGATGGAGGGGTATATCTAACATCTGTGTATCAGTTTACTGGTCTGTGACTGTTTTTGCTCCCTGGCTTTTTTTTATTATCCTTAGAATTAAAATGAAAACAGGATTGCTCCTTGGCTTTTTAACTCTTTGTAGCAACCAGAAAGTAGCACACATGTAGTTGGAGCAAGTGTAGAATGAATAAATGAATCCGAAAATTGCATTATGGCAGATTGCAATTTGGAGAGTAGCTTTAGTAATTTTGTTCCTATAAAAAACTTGCTAATAATAGATCTATATCAAAATAACTTAATAATTAAAAAAAATTGTTTATTTTGATGGAGAAAGCAGGGGCAGAGAGAGAGAGAGAGAGAGAGAGAGAGAGAGAGAGAGAAAATCCCAGACAGGCTCGGTGCTATCAGCACAGAGCCCAACGCACGGCTCAGACTCATGAACCGTGAAATCAAGAGTCAGATGCTTGATCGACTGTACCCAAGTGCCCTAAAATAACTTAATAAATTGGAGTAATTTCACCCATTTAATAAAATTCTTTTAAAGTTTAGGTAAATACGGAAAAATGTATAGTCAGTCATGTTAGTACTCAAATGTGCATTACAAAAACGAGATATGTTAAAACAAATTATTTTAAAAGAATTTTTAATTTTAACACCTAACACTATTATGGTTTCTGTGAAAATAATACACTACTGATGGCAATGTAAATTTCTATTTGGGTATTACTTTAACCGCTGCATCGAATGTATAAAAATACTTTATATTCTTTATTCAACACTGCAGACTCTGTTCTAGCAGTTTATTCAAAAGAAATAATTCAAAAGTGAAAAAGCTAGGTGGAAAATATTTACTGTAGTTTTATTTTTATTTTAACAACAACAAAAAATTTGATATATCTAGGACAAAATCTGGAGCCTTTAGTCCTTTTCTAGGGCATTGCAGATTTGGACGGAGAAGTGCCAGGCTCAGTCCAGTTGCTTTCCTGACTGGACCCAGGAAGCTCTGGAAGCCATGTCCTGCCAAGTGCAGAAGGAAGTAAACAAAGCCTGGGAGAGGTGGGAGAGAGGTCAAGAGAGTAAAATAAGTCTGGAAAAATGCAAATAAATGAACAAAAAGTTGCTAACATATATCTAAGAATAGAGGCATAATAAAGTAAATTTGTTTTTTTCCACTGGATGGAATATTACATAGCTATTAGAAGTTATAATGTTGAAAACAGCTGTGTGAACAATACTTTTGATAGAAAAAATATTACGAAATACTGATGAAAGCCTCGCACAGTGGAGAGAATATAGACTCTGGTATATCTGGATTTAAATCCTGGCCTTGCTACCTCTGAGGGTCCTTGGGTTAGTTACTTTCTGTAACTTTCATCTTTCTGAGCCTCAATTCCTCTCTATAAATAGCATACTTATCTAGTAAGTTGTAGAATTAAACAAAATAATATATGTCAAGAGCCCAAGAGTACTTGGCTAACAGTACTTGGCCCATAGCAGAAAATAGTAAATTTTTATTGTTGGCATTTGAGTAAACCATGTAGTTTAACTATGAAATTGACAAGAAGAGAATATTGGGAAAAATGATGTTAGAGAGTTAAAATAGTTTTCTAAATTTTGTGGAATAAAACTGGTTTTAGAGTAAAAATGCCTAAAGAAGAAATAATTTAACCTATTCAGCTAAAAAATATAATTAATAAACGTGGAACTCTTTAACTTTTGTTGCACTGGAATTTCGTTAGGACTTTATTGGACACCATATTCCCAGATTTTAGAAGCTGGAGATTAATTGAGATTCGGCTTCTTTCATAAATTAGTAAGTAAAAAGAAATGTTCTGCATCCAAAGAGAACGAGGTCACTGACATACCTTCTTTGCCCTTTTTCTTTAGTCTCATGATGGTAGACAGTGTAGAGTGAGTGAATACATGTATGTAAGTAGATAGGTATTCTGGATAGTCATTCTAGTGTCCGCAAAACATCCCAGCTCCTTGTTCCCCAGGGGAGTGGGAACTTTCGAAGTGAATGATAGGGATCTTGCCTGAAAGTGGTTTAAATTATGCCCTCTTCCGTAAAAGCAGGTTAAATTATCAATGTAGATAGTTAGGCATCTTAAGCTAAAGGTGGGAGATAGCCTTTTGTAAGATAGTATTTTGCCTTGAGAAGAAATCATTATGATCTAGTGAATAAACATTGCCAATATGGGCTATCCACTGAGTCAAAAAAAGTAGTTTTGTTATGCAAAATACTTTATTATGACTGTCTTTTAATGTATACTTTAAACATTTCAGGAGCCACTGGAAGTGGGGAAATGGTCTGTACAATATGTCAAGAAGAGTATTCAGAAGCTCCCAATGAAATGGTTATATGTGATAAGTGTGGCCAAGGTAAATACTGATTTCTTATAATCTTGGAGAAAAGTTTTATTACATACTTAATGCTCCTATTGAAGATTAATGATTAAAAATACTTTTTACATTGGTAATTTGAAGCTGTTATAAATTTATTCATCGGTTGTAAATATATTAATGTAGGAGAAGAGAATACTAAAATGCCTTCTTGAAATTGTGTTGCAGTATTTATTAATAAAATAGAATTTGCTTTATGCTTTTTTTGATATTAAGGATATCATCAGTTGTGTCACACACCTCATATTGATTCCAGTGTGATTGATTCAGATGAAAAATGGCTCTGTCGACAGTGTGTTTTTGCAACAACAACAAAGGTATCTTTTAAGTGTTTCGGGCTAAAGCCCTAAATGGAATTTGTAAGGTACTCTCAACGTAATGATTGTGTACGTTGAAAGTTTATCTGACTGCAATGAGCAATCAATGCTGGGTAGAAAGAGGTGTTGCTTATTGTTTGACTAATGATGCTTATGTGACTTGCTACTATCCTTGCACTTATTTTCTGATAGTGAGTGGTCTTGGAATTGGGGAAATAGTTTGGAAAACAACAAAATAAATAAAGATTATTATTAGTCAAACAGTTTGTGAGATGGTAAGAAATTTAGAATGGAAATTTCTTCAGAAGTTTCAGAAGCATTTTTATGTTAAAGAATTGTTTTTAAAATTTTATCCTGCATTTGTTTAAATAACTTTTTCCCTCTAATATAGAGGGGTGGTGCGCTTAAGAAAGGACCAAATGCCAAAGCATTGCAAGTCATGAAGCAGACATTACCCTACAGTGTGGCAGACCTTGAATGGGATGCAGGTCATAAGACCAATGTCCAACAATGTTATTGCTACTGTGGAGGTCCTGGAGAGTAAGTAAATCATTCTTTCATGCCCTTTAAGTGATTTCTGTTTATATTATGTACTTTATTTTTGTTATTGATTGTGATGTGGGGATGATAGTGAATTGTAAACGCCTGGAAGTATCAATAAAGAAAATTAGGGAAGAAAATTAGAGACTGTAGTTATATTCATCTTTATCATTAAATGTTACCTAAATAAATGAATCACAGTTCTAACTAAGAATGTTTAGAAATTTAGCTTTAACTTCTTATCACTGCTCCTTGTTCTGCTGCTTTGGAACTAAACAAATACATCTTGTCTTTCTTAGGAGGTAACTCTTAAAATATTTTAGTCCAGTAGTATTTCCTACTACCATGAATCATACCAGTAGTGTTTTTATTCCAGGTCAAACTCTCCATTACCACCAGACATTCTTTATGACATGATTTCTAACCTCTGTCTTTGTTGTTCTTCAGTTTTTGAACGTTACTCTTGAAATACGGTGGTAAGATTAGAAAATGCATTGTTTCCAGGAATAGTGTCACAGATTACAGTTGGGCTATTTGGGTTCAGAACTGACACTTCTGTTGTTGCAAGGAGAGACTGTATTTATTACCTCTCAGGTTGTCCCATTATGTTTTTGGAATCATTTAGGTTTTGTGGTGGTCAGCTAGTACTCTAATTCTTTTTTGTACAAACTCCTATTAAGGCAGGTTATGCATCGTGTATTTGTACTACATTTAAAAAATATTAGTGAAGCATTTTATATTTCACTCTTTAAATTGTAATTAATTGGTGTCTGGTGTCTTGACCTCCTCCCAGACTCAGTGTTTCTCTTAAGACAAGAGTGCTGTTAAGGAGAATGCTGGGACATGACTGTCATTAAAATATTATCTGTTCAAATGCATGTACAGAAAATGTCTGTAAAGTTTACCATGACTGGTACATAAGTTGTTCAATGATGAAACATGAATAAATGAATATGTAAATGAATGAAATTTTAGTTCTTCATTCTGTCGAATCTCTTGATGGAATTTTTTATTTGTGATTTGACAGTTTTATAACAGTTCTTAGTTTTTGGTCACTTGCAGATTTAAAAAACATTCTGTCTTGTTTCTTTAATCACTTATAAAAGAGATACAGTGAGTAGGCTTAGAGATTGATCTTTTCCTTTACCATTTATACCTATCATTTAATTTGAAGTATTACTCAAAAAGGTGGAGATCGTCATAGACATTTTGTAAGGTGGATCATTCATTGCTCTTTAAGTACCATAACTACATGAACTGTGTTTGATACTGCTAGCCACTAACTTTAGTAGAGGACCCAGCTAAGTACTTGGAACATAATTAGTATTCATTAGTCTTTCGATGAGTGAATAACCTTGCTTAGTATCAGTCTTCTTGCCTTTGCCTATAATATGGCTTACAGTTAATGTGGGGCTCACTTGTTGAGCAAAGGAATTATTGGAATAAAAGGCATTATTTGGGTGGCACATAAGAATATCCATACCAAAACCTCGCACTAACAAGAGAATACCCTTAGCTAGCGATTCAATTTTACCTTCTTCAGTTATCTGGAACAGAACAAAACCTGTCACAAAGCCTCTATTCCTGTTAAGAGTCTTCGATTAGAGCTATAATTATGTTAGCCAAATTTATTAAGTTGCTATACTCCATTCCTCTTCATCCTAATGGACAAGAATAATGGAAACAGTGTGAAGATATAAAGCTGCCTGTGGCTGTTTGGTATATGGGGCAAATAGCTGTACCTCTGAAATTGATGTCTCTTAGGGTGTAGAGAGTTGATGTGAAGAAAAATATTCCCAGGTTTGTTCTTTGACAGAGATTCTTTACTAGTGTAGGAACCAGGCACTTGTTGATTAAAAATAGTAGATGTATCTTTAAAGAGCTCATAAGTTCTCATGAATAAAAGAGAGAGGAGGGATGAAAACAGTATCCTTTTTGGGAAGGAAGAAAATTGAACACTAAATATAGCAGAAATGTCATAGTGTAATCATAACAGTATTTTGTATAATGCCACTTTGGGTTTTGTTTTTAAAACTTTACCTGCAAACAGCAATTTTAATTTTAACTTTTTTCTTATAGCTGGTATTTAAAGATGCTACAATGCTGCAAATGTAAGCAGTGGTTTCATGAGGCTTGTGTGCAATGCCTTCAAAAGCCAATGCTATTTGGAGACAGGTGAGAAGGGCACTTGAACTTTACCAATTGATATATTTTTTAGCTTTTATACTGTGGTTATGTTTGCTATTGCAGATTTTTAAAAAATTTAAGTTTATTTATTTGGAGAGAGAGTACAAACAAAGGAAAGAGAGAGAGACAGAGACAGACAGAGAGTATCCCAAGCAGGCTTTGCAGGGTCAGCACAAAGCCCAGTGTGGGGATCAAACCCACAAATCATGAGCCAAAATCAGGAGTCAGATGTCTAACTGACTGAGCCACCTAGGTGCCCCTGTTTCATATTTCTAAAAGTAATTACAACAATGATTTGCGAAGCAGTCACCTTAGAGGGAAAATATTGAATAGTATGTTTAAATTATGCATAGTTTTAGTCATTTTATTTTGAGAGAGAGAGGGAGCGTGTATGAAGGGGGCAGAGGGAGAGAGAGAGAGAGAGAGAGAGAAGAGAATCTTAAGCAGGCTTCCCACTCAGTGCAGAGCCCAACGTGGGGCTTGATCCCATGTTCCTGAGCTGAAGTCAAGAGTCAGATACTCACTGAGTGAGCCACCCAGGCGCCTAGATTATGCATAATTTAAAAATACACATAATTTGTGCTTTTAGATGTTATTCCAGAACACTTTTAAGTATTTGATCAGTGATTATATTTGCTCTTTTTGTCCAGCATGCTCTAAACTATTCCCATTGGTACCTTCCTTTAAAGAACCTCAGAGGGATCCTGTGACAGAAAGTTGGAAAAGGCCATAAAACCTTGATACACAAAATTTGTACTTGCGTTCTGAAGAATTTACAAAAGCAGACCAAAAATTACTTTTGCCCCCCCAGATATGAACTATTTCATTATTTGTTGTTACTGGAAAAGAAATTCTTTAAGTCACAGTGCCTTAATTCGAATTAGATTTTGCTCTGTGTATCAGTCATCTATTGTGGGATATGTCCTTGCTGAATATTAGCTTTAATTGTTGAATATGTATACCCTTGATTACTCAGTATACAACTTTTCTTTTTTCCTCAGGTTTTATACATTTATCTGCTCTGTCTGCAGTTCTGGACCAGAATACCTCAAACGTCTACCATTACAGTGGTAAATATGAACATTTCTGTTAAGGAACAAAAAAGGGTCATATTCTTAAACTTAATTAGGATGAAATGTTTTTAAATAAAAATTTGTTTTCCTTATGCCTGGCTTTAGTTCTTTTATTTATCCTTAAAACTGAGTTCATCTTCACTAAAGATTATCTAGTCTTACTGCTTTCTGATCCATAAAATGTAACTGTGCATATCTTTTAGATTTTCAAAATTCTTATTTATATTTTAAATTCTTTTGGGAGTTCAGATGAGAGAGGTCTTTTACCAAATATGCCAGTTTCTGCTTTAGTGTAATTCTTGGGCATGGAAAGTATGGTGAATTTTGGAGATTGACTGATAAAATGCTTATAGTAAGTAATTAGAAACTTTTATTGAATGTTTTATATATTTTAGGAAAAGATAAGATTTAACTCATGACACAGATAAAGTCTGTTAAAGTATGATCTTTGCTATGGCTTGTATATACAAGTGAAATTTAAAATTTTTATTGTAAGTTATTTTTTCTTAAAGTTACATCCTCTTTGAATGTATTTTAAGAGATTATTCAAATATCTTTTACTTTATATTGACTACGTAGTATAAGTAAAGATTTAATATTTTCCTGTAATTTTCATAGCTAATGATTTATTATAATGTGAATATGACTTATGATATTGACCCTCTGCTTACCTACGTACTTCACTTTGGATTTTTTTATTTGTTTTTATTTGTAAAAGTATGCTTTCTTAACCATAACCAAAAATACTGTTTTTGTATATCTTGATTGTTTTTGGATTCCAGGGTAGATATAGCACACCTATGCCTTTACAACCTAAGTGTTATTCACAAGAAGAAATATTTTGATTCTGAACTTGAGCTCATGACATACATTAATGAAAACTGGGATAGATTGCATCCTGGAGAGGTAAGTGGTCTTAGAGCTAACTTCATTAGGTTCTTGATAGCTTTTGTGTGGTTTTGTTTTTGTTAAAAGCAGCCAAGATATATGTATAAGTCACACATCTAAAGTAGAATTTTATTTTTAGTTCAGGGAGAAATAACTTTGATAAGCTTATGAAGACTAGCCCTCTCATCTTCCTGTTGCATGTTTACTTGGAAAAATGTAGAAGGAAGTAAATTACGTGGTTCTTCCATTTTCTGAAGTGAGAATCATTGTAAAGATAGAAGGGAGGGAGAAATCCTTATTACTGTGTTTCTTATGATTCCTTCTTAGAAAACTTTACTCTTTTTTTTGAGTTTTTGTAAACTTAGAGGCATAACTAACATTCTTCATTCCTCTTTTGTTGGTACTCTTTACGTATCTTTGACTTCCAGGAATGGTTGGGGGGACCCCAGTAATAGTGTTAGAATAATGAATTAGGGAGTGAAGCTATCTGAGTTGGAGATTATCCCCCTTATTCCGACGTCTCACTTTGCCTTTCATTTGCCAAGTCTAACCACTCATGCTGGTTTACAGAGTTTTTAGGAAAAACAATATAAAAGTTAACGTCTGCTTATTGAAGAAGATTTTTGAAACAGTAGGCAAGCATGAAGAAGAAAGTAACTAAAATAACTTTAATAGTTACCTTGTTTTTAGCAGTTATTTAGAATTACTAAAATAAGGATATTGGAGCACCTGGGTGGCTCAGTTGGTTAAGCGTCCAACTCTTGATCTCAGCTCAAGTCTTGATCTCAGGGTGATGAGTTCAAGCCCTGTGCTGGGCTCTGTGCTGGGCATGAAGCCAACTTAAGAGAAAAAAGTATCTATATCTATATCTATATACACATATAAATATAGATATTAACTACTCTTAGCGTAAGTAAAAATTTTATTTTGTAATGTGTGGAATTAGATGTGTAAATTTCAGCCACACATCACTTTTTGAGGTAAAAATTGTGTAAACTTACTTGAAGTTTAGGAAGGATTCCTGCTTTGTAGCTTCTAGATATGAGGCAGTTTACAAAAGGTCCATGTCAAATAGGATATCAGCGTCTTTTAAGTAGTTTTGGGGGGTTTTATGAGGCATCAAGGAGAGCATAATGCACATTTATTTAAAAGTTAGTTCGTGGTAGGTCAGCTGCATAAAATATTAAGCAAATAACCTGCAGAGTATTTAGATTTTAAAAATCAGAGATACCATTCAAATCAGTAGAGCCAAGAAGTTATGAGTGTTAGATGTTGGAATATAACACTGTTTTCTGTTATATCCTTTTTCTGGATGAAATTTGAGAGAAAATCAGTGATTTATAAATTTGATAAATTTTAATAAACTGATTAGTAATAAAAGAAAAAAGTGTAAGGCACTAGAAACTGTAGTGTTCATTATAGTCATCTTTTTTTTTTAATGTTTATTTATTTTTGGGAGAGAGAGAGAGACAGAGCATGAGTAGAGGAGACAGAGCATGAGAAAGGGAGGCAGAGAATCTAAAGCAGACTCCAGGCTCCAAGCTGTCAGCACAGAGCCGAACGTGGGGCTTGAACTCACGAATTGTGAGATCTTGACCTGAGCTGAAGTCGGATGCTCAACCAACTGAGCCACCCAGGTGCCCCTATAGTCATCTTAATATATAAAGCTTTAATACATTCTTTTAAAGTTATTTCTTTCTAGCCATGATTCTTTTAGCACTTCTTATGCAGATACATCTATATTCTTAGTACATTTTATGTTTCATATGCTTAAATTTCGTAGTGCTTACTTTAAGTAGACAGTGGGTGCACATAAAAACTCAAGTTGCTTGATTTCAAATGCCTTTATTAAAAAATGATATATAGATTTTATTCAAGAGGCTGAAGATAGAGAACAATAAAAATCACAATTAAGTGTATTTATAAAACTTTTTTTCCTTTTTAATTTGAGAGAGAGAGAAGGAGAGAATCCCAAGCAGGCTTCATGCTTAGCACAGAGCCTGTAGCTTGACTTGATCTAACAACTGTGAGATCATGATGACCTGAGCTGAAATCAGGAGTCAGATGCTTAACCGACTGAGCCACCCTGGCCTCTCTAGTCTGTTTTTAAGAAATGAGTTCAGTTTGTGAATTTCAGGTATCTCAGTTCTAGCTCAGGTAGCTTATTTCTGATACATACATATAAAAAAATTATTTCATTGGTAGATAAATGTTTTCATTTTCTGTAGCTTATGGGGTAATGTCTTAAAGAAATTTCGATTTCTTATTCTTTGTGAATATGGAAATTTCTTTGTCTTCTGTGAAATTTAAAAATTAAGAGGAACAGGAGTGGCTGGCTGTCTCAGTCAGTAGAGCACACAACTCTTGATCTTGGGGTTGGAAGTTTGAGTCCCACATTGGGTACAGAAGTTATTTAAAAATAAAGTCTTTCAAAATAATTAAGAAGAACAGTATACTCTAATAAAACTTTAAAACAGAAAAGTTTTACTGTTCTGAGGAGTGTTTCCATTTTTTAGAGCCATCAAATTTATTATCAGAACAAGTGACTTTCTAATCATTTCTCATTGCTTTTTCTCTGCCTTAAAAAAAAAGAAATTCAGACTTAGTCATTCCATCCTCCAATATTTACAGATGGAAGTTCAGCATTTAATTTTCTAAATTAATCTTTTATATCTTTATACTGTCATAATTGGTTTTGAGAGGAAGAGACCATAACATTTATGCCAGCCTGTAACATTTATTCAATAATTTTCATTTAGTTTGCCTTTAAATATTTGTGATAATAAAAACAAAGATAATACAAATAACAGATTATCCTGGATTACTAAAATAGTAAATCTTTGGTTAACTGAAATCAAATTACATTGAGTTTTGTCACCAATCCAAATTTAGGTTAACAAAACCTCTTTTTGTTTATATTTCTGTTAAAAATCTTTTTATAAAATAGCATTATTACTTTTAAAACATGAGAAAATACTGTATGTTACGTATATTGTTGGTTGAGTACTCGAGTCGTTTTGAACATCAGTTCTTATACATACTCTAGATTATGTTACATTGGCAGTTGCTCTAGAAATTTTTCCTCAAAATTGAAACAAAACAGAAAAATGGTTGTAATTTTACTCCCTCCATCTAGGTAAGAGAAAAAAACTTGCAATGACTTGATAAGTTGATTGAGATTTGTTTGACATTTTGTTTAGGAACATATATGGATACGCTAGTAATAGGGAGGCACTTATATTTGCCATTCCTGAGCTAAATTAGGACTTAATTTTTATATTATGTATGATGAGTTTGGTCAGAATTGAATGATATTTCTGTGCTGTTTTGGAAGCCCAGTAAATACCTACTTCAATTTCCAGTTATTTGAAGCAGTCTTAATTGAATCAGTGATATCTGTTTAGTGTTTTGTGCTTTTTTTGTTGTTGTTCTAAAGGAAATACTATGACTTCTTTTATAACAAAAAGGAGTTTAAAAATATTAAACTTCTTTTGGAGAATTAATTTTTGGGGGATAGTATATCCTTTTGTACAGAAAGGCAAATTTTTTATGTATCATGTATTTTCTTTAGTTGGATATTTCAGGATTAAAAAGAGAAGCTGAAACTTTTAGAACATATTGGATCATAATGATAGTTCTATATCATGTTTCCTTATGTGATTTTTTTTTTTTTACATCTTTGAGACTTCCTGCCTTAATGATTATCATATAGACCCAATGTAGCTATTTGAGAAACCACTGTTTTGTAATGTTTGCTTTGAGCGTAAAAATATATAATAAAAGATTTGGGGTCCCAAATAAAGGTTGCTAAAGGCTTTTATTTAGAATGAGGAATTAACTCGTAATTGCTTTTGGGAGTTAAAATGAGATATTCATACTTTTTGGAATCTGCTTATTATTATTTGTCTTTAATTCCTAATATGATCTAAAATCCTAGTTCTGTAAGAGCAGCCTACTTTTCTGTCAATTGTAGTCTTAAATTTAAAAAAACTAAAGATTGATAGTAGAACAGTGTATTGAGTGCTGCTTTATTTCTGAAGGATTTAGGGAGAAAGGCATAGGGGAAATATCTCAAATGAAATGCTATGGCAGAAATGATGTTTTGGCTAGAGAAAAAAAATGTATTATAGAGGTGGTATAATATTTTTAAGTGAAAATGATAAGAAATATTAATAACAATACTTGGGGCTTTGAGTGTTTTATATTAGCATACAGTGTATAGGTTGGCAAAGAAATTACTTAAGCTGTTTGGCATACTTAAACCTAGGCAGCATGGAATTCAATACTGGTGATTGAAAAATGTATTTTACTGAAGGCAAGTTATAACTATACATAATGGTGTTTATGTCTATACAGAGATTTACAACCATGAAAGTTAAAGCCTAGTATGAAATTAGTGTCTGTGGTAGAAGGAACAGAAATGGTTATTACGTTAACAATATATATTATAAACCTCATGGTCAGATTGCAGACCTAGAATATGATGCTCTTTTGGTATAGATTATTTGATTTAAACTATAATATCTGTACTTATTAGTCTTCAAAATATACAGAGGGATCCCCCCTTTTTTTGAGAGCGAGAGGGAGGGGGAGAGAGAATCTTAAGCAGGCTGCATGCCTAGCCACGGGATTAGATCTCACAATCGTGAGATCATGACCTGAACCAAAATCAAGAGTTGGATACTCAATTGACTGAGCCACCCAGGTGTCCAGAAAAGGATCCCATGACTCCATAATGCAAGTTGAAATATATAGTTCTATGCAGAATAGTTTTGGAGTGCTGAAGGAACTTACAGATAAAATTTCTGACACATCATAGAGAGAGTAAGTACCAAAACAAAGAAGAGAGTTCATTCTTGTGCTTTTCAAAAAGTGAAAGAGGAGTAGATTTGAGAAATTAGTCAGTTTTGTTGTTGTCCAGCATAAATATAGAGCACATTTTTCAGATACGTTGTTCGTGAAGATTTAAAAAGCAATAAGGAAGGGTGCCTGGATGACTCCGTTGGTTAAGCATCTGACCTCAGCTGAGGTCATGATCTCACAGTTTGTGAGTTCTAGCCTCGTGTCAGGCTCTGTGCTGATAGCTCAGAGTCTGGAACCCGCTTCACATTCTGTGTCTCCCTCTCTGTTCTCTCTCTATGCTCCTACCCTGCTCACGCTCTGCCTCTCTTTCTCAAAAATAAACATCAAACAAAATTTTTTTAAAGCAATGAGGAAAAACACTATTTTAATAGAATGTTTGTTTTTGATATGGTTAGCCACACTGGTATGTCAAATGGGTATGGGTATGGTATAGACCTTGTGTAACTCAATTCAGGTTAGATAATGAAATTCAAACCAGTTAAAATTAAAAATTAAGTGGTTATGTTACTAACTGAATAATAGAAACAAAAGCAGTCAATGGGTTGTAAATATTCTTGAGGGGAATTCTAATGGAGAGTCTACCTTCAATTCAAGAAGGATGACAGAACAAGAGAATAGATGATCTCCCGAAACACAGACCTGAAAACAAAATCAAATTAACAGCAGTTATAAAGTTCTACTTTTTAGGCTTAAATACACAAACATCCAGTTCAGAAGAAGTAGCGTATGATAGGGAGCACTTGATTTGATCAGTTTATCTGATGAGATTTTAGAGTTGGGGTAGTGAGGTGTAGAGATGAGGAAGAGGATGGAATTAATTACCCAGAGCTTAATACGAAATAATCATGTAATGTGTCTGCTAAAAACTTTTAATTTAATCTTATACTTAGACATAATCTTATGCTTAGACATGACAAACTGCTGTCAAATATTTGAAGAACTGTCTTGTTAAAAGAGGGAATAGAAGAGTTCCAGGAAGAAAGGTTTTGTCCACCTATGGAATGGGCTCCCTCATAGGTGCCTCATCAGCTTTCATCAGTGGTAATATTTAATCCAAGGCTGAATGACTGTTAGTACTATAAAAGAGATTGCAATATTGATGGAACCGTGAATTAAATGGACATCTAGAGTGTCTTTCAAGCTTTAAGGTCTGATTCTGTTATTTCTTCTTTAATAGAAATTCTCTATCATTGGACACTACAGAAATTACGATAAGAGGAAGTGGTATGGTATAGAGGCATGGGCACCAAACTGTCCCAATTCTTTTCTTTTTTTCTAAAAGCACCCAATGTATCAGCACAATATGGGCTCTCAGTGAATGTTAAATGAATGGACTTTTTGTCACTTGGGTTTAAGATTCTGGCTCTCGCACTAATCGGCCATGTGAATTTGAGCACTTCATTTAACCTTTACATCTGTTAACCAATCTGTAAAATAAAGGGAGTTGGAGTAGATGACTCTGTCTCTTCTGCCTCCAACGTTCTATTTGGAGATTTATTTTCTCTTTTTACTTGAAGCAGTTCTGTGGTTTGGAAGTTTAAATTGGTAAAGGCCATACTGGTAGTAAAAAGTCAACTATAATCTGGAATTTTTAAAAAAGTTTTTGTGGCTTTAATTGAGAATGGTCCTTATATAATGTGGATGTTTTTGCCGTTGGGTCCCAGTCTTTAAACTTGGAAGAGGATGCAGAAATGATTTTAAGGGAGCTCTTTTGAAACAAAATAGTATTTTCTAGAATTGAATGTTTAGATTTTAAAAAGATTTCTGATGATAAATTACTGGGACAGTTTGGGTTTTAAGGATGGCTAAAGTCTTTAACTTTTATGAAAATAACTCCCCTCCCCCAGTTGCATAGAATTTTTCAAAATTACAGAGATGATGGGTTTCTGTTAATATTAGAATTATTGGGAAGTAAAATGTTATGTTTTTCATTTTTTATCCTCTTTCCTACTAATATCCATCAGAAGCTATTGTTATCTAGTAGAACCAATATATGGTTGATATTAAAGTCATTCATTCTATGTATTATTTCCTCAGATTATAGAATTAAAGTAAATTTAGTAACTAATAGAATCCAATTTTTTTAGTGTTCCATTCTTTCGGACATACCATTCGATTCATAAAATTACTAGTAAAATAATTAGAGGAGAATTTTTACACCTCTGTTTATATATTTTATTTATTTATTTTAATGTTTACTTTTTTTTTCGAGAGAGAGTGAGAGACAAAGAGCAAGCAGGGGAGGGCAGAGAGAGGGGGTTAACATAGAATCCGAAGCAGGCTCCAGGTTCTGAGCTGTCAACACAGGGCTCGATGAGGGGCTTGAACTGCAAGATCATGATGTGAGTGAGCCGAAGTCGGACCCTTAACTGACTGAGCCACCCAGGTGCCCCTACTCCTCTTTTTATAGATAAGAAAACAAGAAGAGGTTAAAAAGCCTTAGATCATGCAGCTAGTCAGTGAGGACCTGGAATTAGAACTTAGATCTTCTGACTA
Organism: Paradoxurus hermaphroditus; assembly: GCA_004024585.1. Classification (NCBI taxonomy): domain Eukaryota; kingdom Metazoa; phylum Chordata; class Mammalia; order Carnivora; family Viverridae; genus Paradoxurus; species Paradoxurus hermaphroditus. The sequence goes on from PITB01004160.1 coordinate 15,836, forward strand.
CCAGTTAGTACTCTTTTCTTCTGCATCACATTGCCTCTATCTAGCACCTGTATATTACTAACTGATGAAATTATAATAGTGCGTTAAATTGTTTCTTGATACTTCACAGCTGGCAGACACACCAAAATCTGAAAGATATGAGCATGTTCTGGAGGCATTAAATGATTACAAGACCATGTAAGTTGATTTATTTTATGTATCCCTTTGAGGGAAACTTGTAGTAAGTATAAGGAATAATGGCATTGTTTAAGAATTGTGGGATTGATGTTTAGAACTAGTACAAACCATTTTAAACTTTTTAATTTTAATTTCATTCTGAGTAAAACGGCAATTCTCAAGAGTTGGAGAAGGGAAGAGCAATCCTCTGGGAATGGTGGATGGAAGGCAGGCATACCAATATCTCAGGAGATGTTGGCCTGTTTAGTTGAAAAACATATTCAGTAATGACTTGCTTTTAGAATATAGTCCCCTGAAAATAAAATCTTAGCTGGTGGGAAAATGCAAAAGATAGTGGAAAATATTATAGAGAATATTGGTTTTAAAATGATTGAGATCTTCTCTAGTTTTAAGATTAGTTATTGCCATCAGTTACAGAAGAGTATTATTAGTAGTTTAAGTTTTTGATTATTGGTTGATATATTCTTGTATAGACCTTTCTTTTTTAAGAAAAAAGTAAAAGCATTCCACATTTCTTAAAAATATTTAAAAATTGCAATAGAAATAATTTTTTGAGTGTAAATGCTGGCTCTAACCAACTATTGAGCTATTGCATAAAATTTTTTGTTTGTAACTAGTTGCTTTTTTTGAACTTGACAGAATTTCCTCCTTAAAAAATGTTACAATTACTAGCAGCCAGATCTTTAGGTCAGTTCAAAAAGCCATAAGGTGCCTGAGCAGTTACTGTGCTGGTAAAAATACTTTATGGGATGTGAATTCTGTAATCCAATTTAGGGTACCAGAAATGCATCTGTTCTTCTTATGATAGAAAGGGGAGCTCCCCTTTCTCAAACCTGCATGGAAGTGGAAGAACATTCCAAGCATTTGGTAGTGGTTCTGGAAGATAGGCAGGGTGTAGTAGAAGTGAGGTAGGTGGGGGGTGTTTTGGATTAAGGAGCCTAAGGACTTTGGGAAAGAGTTAGGAGCACATTTTTCAGAGGCCCACACCCACACTGCAATAACATTGTTCTGTTCCAGGTTATTTCCAATTCTAAATCTGACACACTAGACACTCCTTTTATTTTCCGGACCTCTCCTATTGGGTTCTCTTTTCCAGTGCTAACACTTGTTAGTTTCTATCTAGGGTTTCTCCCCTCACAGATCCACTCTGAAATAGAATTCTTCTTTTCCTAAACCATTTTTGAGATCTTTTAAACAGAACACTGAAATATGGACAACACATATTGGGACTTAAAAGACACAGCTCTTTACTCTTCTTCCTTTTAAAAGTTAGATGCCATGTTTTATTATAATTTTTAATTTTTTAGTGTTTATTTTTGAGAGAGAGAGCACAAGCAGTAAAAGCAGAGAGAGAAAGAGACACAGAATCTGAAGCATAGATGCCATGTTTTAAAAAGTGGACGTGTGCTCTTCTCCCTTCTGATCTTGTCCTTCCCCCCCACCTCCTCCGCCACTATATCCTACTGTGGATTGGCTCTGGGGCATAAGAATCCAGGAAAGCAAAGAGAAAGAGCAAGTTTTGTAGTATTGGGTGGACTTTCATCTATAAAGGCTTTATATCTGAAAGTTATATGAGTTAGGGTCTGACGTGTGTATGTGTTCAGTTTTTAAATTTTTAGTTAATTTTTTTAAAAATTTAGGTTTATGTCTGGGAAAGAAATAAAGAAGAAGAAGCATTTGTTTGGGTTGCGAATTCGTGTTCCTCCTGTGCCACCAAATGTGGCTTTCAAAGCAGAGAAAGAACCTGAAGGAACATCCCATGAATTTAAAATTAAAGGCAGAAAGGCATCCAAACCTATATCTGATTCAAGGTAAAAGTTGATCTGTGGCTTAGTTTTTCTCTTTAGCTTATTTGTAACTAAAAATGTGTTATTTAGTCTCATTAGTATATATGAAAGTGTAAGTGGCAGTTACCCTGATTTGTTTTCCTGTTTATAATTTCTTGCTTAGACAAGGTACAAAGAGTTCATGTTAGATGTTTATTTATTTATTTTAGATCTTAGGCTTTCTAGGAATAAGCCCTATTGATTTTGTTAGCAGACAGCTTAAGTACTGGCCTGTTCATTTATTTGTTCATTTTTCATTCATTCATTTATTCATTTTTCCATTCCATTTATCAAGGAAATTACTGTCTAAGTGCTGGGGATACAATAACAAAACAGACTTTCCTTCCACCTTGATGGGGTTTACAGTATAGTGGGGAAGAAAGGTGATAAATAAAATAATTGCAGGTCATACTAGTGTCATGTAGGGCAGAGCAGATGGGTTTAGACTGTACCGGGATGGATAGGGGTGAAGCAGTTTACTTTTAAGAAGAGGCTTAAGGAATACCTATTTAAGATGATATTTAAGCTGAAACTAAAGGAATGAGACTAACCTAACAATGTGAGAAACAAAGGGAAGGAAGAATACTGCAGGTGGCGGAAATAGCAAGTATGAAGGATGTGAGGCATATTCTAGGAATTCACAGACTAGTGAGGTATGAATGAGGGCTAGAGAGTAGCATCAGGTGTTGGAAAGTCTGGATGGGGCTTGCTCATGTAGAGTTGGGTCTAAGGAGTTGGGGTTGTTTTTTAAGAGTAATGGGAAGCTATTTAAAGATGTAAGCAGATTGAATTATTCTTTAAAAATACTTCTTTGTGGGCTTTTGGAGACTGGATAGGTTTAGAGGTAAGAATAGAAGCAAGTAAAAATGAAGACTCTTGCAGTCATCTAGGTGTAAGAGATTGCTTGGGTAGTGGTGTCAGTCAAATGGTGAGAAAATAGATTTAAGACTTCTTTTGGAGGCAAAATTCATTAGTTTAACTAATGATTTAAATACATGAAATCAATTTATACAAAGCCCAGAATTCTGGCTTGAGCAACTGGTGGGTGGTGATGTCCGGTATCAAGATCTGCAAGAACAGAATTTGGCAAGGTGAATGAAGCATTCTTCCAAATCATACTAATTAAGTTTGAGATTTTTATAAGGCATATCTAAGTGATGATGCTGTTAGATACAGACAGCTGGGTGTGTCAGTCAGGAGCTCAGGAAAGGTCAGGGCACATGGTAAAAATTTGGAAGCTGGTTTATAAGGCCATGAGAATGAATGTAATTACCTAGGAAGTAAGGAGTTGATAGGGAAGAGAATGTGGCCCAGAATAATGCCCTGTTATCATTTGGAGATTTGGAAGAGGTGAAATAAACAAAGAAGGCTAAAAAAGAGTGATCAGTGAAATAGGAGGAAATCAGGAAACTTTGTTGTCCTGAAAATCAAGCAAAGGGGAGTGTTTGAGAAAGATGAACATATTAAACAGTATTGAATACTGCTGAGAGGTGGATTTAAGATGAGAGGAAAATGTTTATTGGATAAGATAACATTCTGTTATTAATGGCCTTGACAAAAATAGTTTTTTTGGAGAGGTAAAGATAGAAGTCAGATTGAAATGGGTTGAAGTATGATTGAATCTAGCACTGCTCAGTTAAAATATCAATACTGGACTTTTTTTTTTTTTTTTTTTTTTTTACAAATAAGGGACATAGGCAGATTCAAATAATAATAATAAAGAGAAAGGGGGGAATGGGAAATAATCTTTAAGAAATCTGAATGAGAAGGGAGAAAGTGGAAAGGGTTTGTGTCGACAACACTCAGAAGTAGTTTTACTGTGAAAAGAGGTAGACAAATGGAAGCTGAAGAAGGAAAGGAAGTACTCAGGTGATGACTTTAAATAGACAAAATATTAATTGGAATCTGTTTTTATGTGCTAGTAGGAATGATCCAGTGGAAAAGAGATTGGTCCAGGAGAGGGGGACAGATAACTGAAGATATTATAAAGTCCTCGAGACTCCACAAGGGAAGGGATTTCGAACTTAAACATGGGAGTGGCCTTTGATAGGAGAACTTCTACCCTTTTGTTGAAATTAGGTGAAAATGGGTACAGATACCAGTTCTGTTATAGATTTGGCATTTGGAAGATGACTGAAATTATTGCTTGGTAGCTTCTATTTTCTAAATGAAATACTGAGGTGTAAAGATGGCTCAGGGTTGTGCAGAGAGGGAAATTTGAGGAGTAAATAAAAGATATGAGAGTACCTGGAGAGTAAGAAAAAGTAATAACCCAGGGTTGACAGTGTTTCATATCCATTTGAATGTATAATAAAGTAGATAATGCTTTTAGGTTTCTTTTTCCGTAAAGGAAAGCATACTTACTCCTATTACTTTCAGATTTTATCATTAATCCTTTGCTCTCACTTGCCCATATTATGGATTAGAAAAAGATTTACACAAATTTCGTCATTCCTTTCACATTAATGAGACACTCCATCTGTGTTAGCTATGAGGTTTTCATTTGATGCCACCAGGAAATGGCTCAACTTTGTTTAAAGGCATTCTCTCTTCCTTCTGGGTCCTATGTATGAATTGGTCCTTTTAATCTGAAAGTACTTTGTTTAGTCCAGGGGTCCTGTATAAATGTTGTTCATCTTTCAAAAACAAAGATGTATACTTCCATCTGTTTTATACTTGAGACTTTTGATTATAGTTCTAGTTATGCTTTGTTCCTCTAGCTCCCCTACTTTCTCCTTCCTTGTACTTCCACCTTTATTGCCCAACTTTAGTTTGATGTCTGGAGTAGTCTTTTCTAGTTTTCTCCATTCACCTCTTTTCTAGCCCATTATATAGTTTTATTCCTTGTCTGTGTTTTTAAATTACATTTTTCTGGGTAACTTTCTTATAGCACTTACCCCTTTTTATTAGCCTGTTTGTATGTATCTTTGTCACTTCTGCCTGTATCGTGGACCTCTTAGCACAGGGAAGATCTTTGCATTCCAATTATATAATAGCCCCCCCTTTTTTTGGTAGATAATGTTTATTGGATATAGATGTACTCTGTATTGATATTTGCCCTTTTCTTCTTCCCTTCTATTAGAGATGTCCTCGGCTATTGCTTTTTTTCCCCTCTTGCTTGATACTTACTTTTATGTCTCAAAAAACAGTTTTCTAGATCTTTCTAATTGTGCCTTTTGAATGACTCCCTGCCTGATATAAAGGATACCTTCTTCTGCACTATGCCACCCGGGGCTTCATTCTCTTTCTGGTTAATATTATTCAAGAAATATATATTTATTTCTAAAGGCAACTTGTATTTATAGCTACTATATTTTAATATAGACATTTCCTGGCTCCATGTGGGTAACGACTAAATTCATAATTGCTTTTAGTAGTAAATTCTTGAAATAGTCCCTGAAGTACCTACATAATAACAACCTAGACTAAATAATGGAACTCTTGGGGGTTTGGAAATCTTCCTACCAGTATAGTATTCTGTTTTTGTGTTTCCTTATTAACTTTGAGGTTATATATATTTTTCAGAATTGTGGTAAAGAGAACACTTTTTCCCTTAAACTTTTCATATGTAAATAATACCTAAGTCAAGAATGTTTATTTTAAATTGAAATGTGTTATCTATATGCACTTGACTAAACTTGTAGATTCAACTTACATCTAATTTTTTTGCTTTTTGTTACCATTCATACAAAAATAAGTATAGCCTAATTATTACATAAGTGGAGCTAAGCCAGTATATATTGTCCATTGTCTTTTTGTTTTCTTTGTGCAGAGATTAAATACATAATGATTCTATGTTTCAGGGAAGTAAGCAATGGCATAGAAAAAAAAGGAAAGAAAAAGTCTGTAGGTCGTCCACCTGGCCCATATACAAGAAAAATGATTCAGAAAACTGCTGAGCCACCTTTGGTAAGAGGTTGTGTTGGTATATGTTCTCAAAGAGGAAGGATGCTTGAAATTAACTGAGAAATGAGTATCTTTCCAGTTTACTTTAGAACCATGCTTTAAGTATGTTATTTTTTATTTTCCAGGATAAGGAATCAATTTCAGAGAATCCTACCTTGGACTTACCTTGTTCTATAGGGTAAATAGAAAGTTATTTTCTCCTACCCTAGGAATTTTCTTTTGGGGGGGAAATGAATATTTCTATTGTTATGTAATATAGTCGTTATACCATTTAAATTCTTTTGTCTTAGGAGAACTGAGGGAACTGCACATTCATCCAATACCTCAGATGTGGATTTCACGGGTGCTTCCAGTACAAAAGAAACTACCTCGTCTAGCATTTCCAGGCATTATGGGTAGATACTTTATATTCTTATTTCTTACTAATTTTCTTCTAGATTCTTTTTCTTTGTAAAGTAATTAAATAAATTTTTAGCAACTGAAAGTGATATAAATACGACTTTCAGCATTTGAGAAGCAATCTATATGTAGATTCCTTAGGTGGTTAATATTCATCTGAAATTTTTGCTCTTCAGAGCCCAAACATTAAAAATTTGTTAGGAGATTTTGCTCTGTGCACAGAAGAGGTATACCAGTGTTAATAGACAGTGCTTTTTCCTGGAGACCTTTTTCTGCTTCTAATATTTAGGTGTACTTTGCTTTAGGAATACTTTTTTTTTTTCTTAATAACTGAATCAGATATGCAAATCCTTTTGTTACTAAGAGGATTTTAAACTCGGGATTTCTATCAGTAGCAGACTTCTCCTCTAATATTTTATGTAACCTAATTCTTCAGAACGATGCCTATCCTACATGATACATCAGGTATGAAAAGTTCGTTTCCTTGGGGTCAGAGCTATGAGCTTGCAAGTTTTATACTTCCCTTAGTTTAATTTTTGTTCACAGTTCGAAAACTGCTTGTGTAAATTGTACAAAATTTAGAATATTAAAAAGCTTAAAACGTAACTCCTTTTTTAATGGATTGTGAAGAATAATTGAACTGTTTTTGGCCTCTTACCAAACATTGTGCTAATCTTCTCACATACATTGCCTTTTTTAATTCTTAAAACTGTCTTTTGAGTTGTGGATCCTGTTATTCCCATTTTAAAGCTAAACTGAAATGAAGAAGGATTTAAGAAACTAGCATGGTCATTAACAAGCATAACAGAACTGGGATGTTGAGTCAGGCAGTATGATTATAAAGTCTTGGAATTTAACTGTTACGCTGTATTCTCCCTTGTTTAAAGATTTATAAAATCACTGAATTCCTGAGCTGAAAAGGACCTCAAAGATTATCTAATTCAACCCCTTCACTTAATCTCTTCACAGAAGAGAATACAGAGGATAAGAGATTTGAATTTGGCCAATATCACAGAGCTAGATTCAAGGTATCCTGATTTCTAGTTTATGCTTATTCCAGTTCATTACATTCATTCACTAGGCCTAGAACTGGTAATAAGAGAACATTTATTCTAATTTTGCCATCCATTTAAGCACAGGGAAAGATGTTGTATATATAGTAGGTGCTTATTAAGTATTTGTTTCATTGAATGAGTGAATGAACTGTCTTCTTTTTTGATAAGACTGTTGACGATATCTGATTAACGAATAGGGCCTCTTCTTGGTAAGAATTTGTCTCATTGGCCTCATAATTAAAAACTTCCTCTGATTCTTTTAAGCTTAATAGTACATTGTTAAGGAAGAAAAGCTCTTCAAAGGTCAGCCCCAAGAAGGTGATGGAGTCTAATGAAGGCGAGTGATAATCCATTTATAAAAATAGCATGTATTGTTTCGGTTTGGCTGATGTTTATGTCACCAAGGGTATATACTTAGAGTAGTGTGATAGAAAAAAAAAATCTGAGGACACATTGTTTGGGCAAAGGATGCTTTATAAACTCAGTAGACAGTTATGGCCTTTTTTTTGTTCCATAGATTATCTGACTCCAGAAAAAGAACTCGTACAGGAAGATCTTGGCCTGCTGCAATACCACATTTACGGAGGAGAAGGGGTCGTCTTCCAAGAAGAGCACTCCAGACTCAGAACTCAGAAATTGTAAAAGATGATGAAGGCAAAGAAGATTACCAATTTGATGAACTCAACACAGAGATTTTGAATAACTTAGCAGACCAGGAGTTGCAACTCAATCATCTAAAAAACTCCATTACCAGTTATTTTGGTGCTGCAGGTAGAATAGCATGTGGTGAAAAATACCGAGTACTGGCTCGTCGGGTGACACTTGATGGAAAGGTGCAGTATCTTGTGGAATGGGAAGGAGCAACTGCATCCTGACTGTAGGACTGAACATTATGTTCACTGCACTCTCATTTTCTGTAGGTACAGTTCAAAGCCCTAAAGGAGTCTGGCTTTTACTATCTTTCTTAAAAAAAAAAAATAAAGAAAAAAGTCAAAAAAATCCACAAAAGGAAATATACTAGCCTTAACATGTACCTGTCAATGTTATGGATATTGTCATAAAAAGATATCTTTTAAAAATCAGAACAGAGACTTAATTTTTTAAATCTTAAGATTTGTAGAATGTTTCTAGGGTAGGATATTAAAAATGATTCAAATCCATGCATGGTGTTAGATAATTTTTCTAATTATTCCATTGAGTCAGTTTTTGTGATTAGTGGTTATCAGATCAAACAGATCATGTAGATAGATAGCACAAGTATATGGAGAAACGTTGTCTGTTTTGTTACCAAAATGTTGGAAAAAATTTATTTCGATACCTTTCAGATTTCATAAAGTGCAGTGTATATAATGCCTACTAAAAGACTGTAAAATATTGAAATTTTCTTTCACGCAAAGTGTAAAAAATATATTGAGCCTGTAAATTGCTCTGTGACTAGACTTCATTGTCGTCTTAATATATTCTTTGCATGTGCATATATATACACATGTGTGTATATATATGTGTGTGATTATGTGACCTATGCAATACAAATTATGGGAATGGGCAGCTTTGGAGTATATATCCCATAATTCTTTTTTCAGGAATAGTTGCAGTATTTACACAGCAGCATTTCTTCTCAGGCTTTTATTGGGTGCTGTTGCTTGCTATGTATGAAGAGAAATGTGTCAAACAAGTTTAAAGTTTAGTGTGTTCTGAAGAAGGGTGTGAACAACAGTGTTCATGGGCTTTTAGAATGCTTTTCACTTTCAGTCCTTGTAACTCAGCTGTTCAGTACCTAAAACCAATTCAAATAATATGAACATTATCTCCTACTAGAAGTAACATTTTCAAGTTTTCATGGCACATTATGATTGTAAATGTCTCTCAGTTTTAACAGTAAGTCTATAGGAGTCCCGTGAAGATTCCTGAAACGTCTGTAGTAACTGTTAGTCACGTCGAATAAGTGTAGTATGAACAAAGTATTTTATTGCACAGGGTTAACAAACAGTATGTCGCCTGACAAGGCTACTGCTGTTTTATTACAACATTACCTCTTGTTTTTATAAAATGTACCAAGATTTAAATTGATAACTTTATTTTACATGTAAAAAAACAGTTTCTTTTATCACCAGTGTTAGAGTTGTCTTCTGTTTCTTTTTGTTTTGTTTGTTTGTTTTCTTTTTTAGCCAAAGAGTAAACAGAAGAATATTCTTATTTTGGTGGCTATTCATTTTACTCTTAAAAGTGATTGGTGGATTTTAGCCTAAAATTTGGAGAATTTGCTGCCAAAATGAAAAATATGTAAAGTGTAGTGGTTACAGAGTGGTAAAAATGTGGGTTAGTACTTATTTATTCCATTGATTGATTATTTGACTGTTTATAAAGAAAGTTGCTTTATTTCTTTAAACATCTTAAAAAGATGACCTTTTCTTGTCACATTATAGCCAAAAGAAGCAGAGAACTTCGTTGTCCTGCATTTGGTTCCTGGTTGGCCAGGTATAAATGAGCTTTACAAAAGTGCAAATTAAAAACTGTCACTTCTGTTTACCTCCACCAAAACTTGATTTTCCCCTAGCTATTAATTTAAAGTTGCCTTTCCTGCAGCTGCAATATTTTGAATAACACACAGAGTTTGTGTTGATTTTGAATGTTTGTTTATATCTAGGGGTAATGGAAAATGTAAATCCCGTGTAACCTTATTCACTCCACCTGTATCATATTATTTCATTTTCCCCAAAGTCCTTTAATTCTAACTGAACACCAGCAGTATTTTTAGTAACTCTTTAGTATACATGGAAGATGATTTATTAAGCTGAACTGTCTTTAGACGTAATTATTGTGAATGTCTGTTTTATTTTTTCATGGTGGTTCACATGACTCTGATGTTCAGTTTGTATTTTTGGAATTGCTTTACTTAGAATTAAAACAGACCAACATTAAATGTGTGTATTTTTTAAAGAGCTAATGAGTTTTGCTTCTGTATTTGCTTGAAAATACACACTGATGCAGTAGATGACTGCTTTTATTTAGTCAGGGAGCAAGGATTGTTCCACTTCCATTGTAAATATGTTCACTTGAATTAATCTTTATGAAACTTGGCTTTCATTTTCCTCTTATCCCTCAAATAATAATTATTGCATGTTCATCTAAAATGATCTTTTAAAAAATAAACTGTTTAGCCAGCTCGTATACTTCCTACTTGAAAGACAATATATCTCCCTCTATCTGCCTTGTCCCCAAAATTCAAAGAAAATCAGACTTTTCAACTATGTTTTTTTCCCCCTTATATAGAAGGTGTCAGGGTTCACATCTAATGATTTTTTTTCCTAAAAAGCTTTGATCTTGGCTATAGAAAGAAAGAAAAGATATAAAAATAGTATGCCTTACTCATTTTAATTACGTTTTTATTCAAAACAAATACATTTTTATGAATACTCTGGTAATAAATGATAAGTATGGATTCTAACATGATCTAACTAGATCAGAATATGAGCTGATTTATCAGCGTTATTCTGTAATTCTAATGTAAGGTCTTGCTAGTCATATTTTGTTACTAAATGTTCAACAAGTGAATATTCACTGATGTGTGAGTTGAGGGTCTCTCTGCCTTTATATTTTGCAAGTTATGTCCAACGGTAGTACATGTTTGGTTTCTGTTATGTATGTATTCAGAAGATTTCTATTCTCACTGTTGGGGGTAGAACTAATTCTTTTGGGCCATTAGATTTTGGTTGGAGCATAAGCTGACTTGCATACTATTAGCAGACTTGTTGTATAATGTGGTTCTAGAATTGTTTGAGTGAGGATATGATGGCAAAGTGAGATGTCCATGCAGCTTTGAGAAATAGTTTAAAAATGCCCTGTTTAATGTGGGGAAGATTTCCTCTTTAAATTATATTTGAGTGCTTCTATGAATGTACACTCCCAAAAGTCTCCTTTGTTTTTTTCTGTGGCGGTTGATCAGTCATCTTCTTTCCTCAGGAAAATAAGAACTTGACAGTAAAATGTAAAGTGAGAATTTCATCTGATCATGGATTCTTATCTAATTAATAGCAGTTAAGAAACCATATGTCGGACTGATAAAAATTTAGAGATGGGAGAAGCTATGAAAGCAAACTGATTGGCTCTCTGAATAACAAATAGATTGGGAGTAAGTACAGTATTTGTAATTCTTAAGTTATATCAAAATGCCTCGGGGCAATAGCTAGGTTAAAATAGTATCCTATCTTTATACTTAAAGTTAGAATAAGATTGCAAATTAACTAGCTCACTCTATTTTTTTCCCCTTCCCCTCATTTCTACCCAACAGAATCCCTCTCTTTGCATTTCCCTTGCATTTTCTCTGTTGGAGATAATGAATATTGAAATTGGATGCTTAGTAATAATAATTCCTCACTTTTGCAGCATCTTCAAGGAATGCCATGTCTCATTCAAGAAAATTCTACTGGATTTAAGCAAACAAATGAACAAAATCTTCATAGATGATAAGATGTACTTATCGGATAAAACAAAAATATATCCTGTTCAAAATCATTAGTCTAATTTTTCTTCCTTGTGTTTACCAAAAGGTATTCAATTTTTTCTTTCTTTCCATGCTTTCACAGTGAGGGTGATACAATCTAAAAGTGGACACAAATTGGTTAATGGAGGGGAGGCAATAAAAATTTTAGTTCATGATTTGTGGCCCTTCAGAACTCAACTCTGCCCAACAAAAATCTTATTCCTTAAGTAATTACTTTCATTGAGTTTTCTTATGTATCAGAGGAGTAGCACCGGCACCGAATTCATGAAACATATGAAAAACACATGCTAGATCAGTGCTTACAAAACTATGGCAAATGACTGTTCAGGAAGGCCTCGTTTATTCTTGACGTTACAACGTGAAGAGGTAGTATGCACACACAGGCTTATTAACTTCTGACTCCCTTGTGGATGTTTATGTTTGATCCTTAGTGCTTTCGCGTGTGGCCTAGGTTTGGGGAATTAAATAAGACCAGTTTATATTTGTTATTGAGTTCTACCAAGTTTACCCAACCCCTCATTAATTACATCAAGTGCCGAAAAGAAAAAATGTTGACAATATCTGAATGAATACGTAATAGCTAATCAGAAGTAAGTTTTTCATATCGAACAGAAGTTAAAAGTAAGCTCACCAAAAACAATTCTTTTAAGAAATCAAGTGTTTCAAATGTTTTACTTTGCCAGAGAAATATCTTTTTGAATGTCTTTTAAAAATTTGATCACATTACTTTTATAATAGTAATGTAATTTTCTGTAAATTAATTTACATATGTAATTTTAGATGCATAACAATTTATATAAGTAAATTCCGTTAAAAGTTACTCAAAATGAGGTTGTAAATTTAACTGTTAATAACATTTAGTATAAATTAATATATACTTAGTGAAGGATTATAATTAATGTTGTTTTGACTGATAATTGATCTCTTATATAACCTTAATGCTATTAATGGAATATAAGGAAATTTCTCCTGTACAGGATATCCTAGAATGCAGGATTAGTGGAATGTTACGAAGTTTTGCCTATTCAGAATTTGAGACAAACACAAGATTTTCTGAGAATTTATGCAAATACATAAAGCTTGCTTAGGTATCTGCGAAGTTAAACTTTTCCTTGAGGAGAAATGGAAGTTAAGGAGATGAAGCTTATTGGAGAGGGTTTTGGAAGGGAAAGCCTATTACTCATACAAGATTTGTGGAGGCGTAGTTTGGTTCCAGATCTTTTCCAGAATTCAAGAGCAGATCTATAACAAGTCCATTTTTTTTTGTATTATAATTTTGCATAACCTAGTATCTTAGTTTTTCTGTTACTGTTTCTCTTTGGATGCAATTTTTCTAGGTCATTAGAAATTACCTCTTTAGGGGCGCCTGCGTGGCTCAGTTGGTTAAGCGGCCGACTTCGGCTCAGGTCATGATCTCGCAGTCTGTGAGTTCGAGCCCCACTTTGGGCTCTGTGCTGCTGGCTCAGAGCCTGGAGCCTGCTTCGGATTCTGTGTCTCCCCCTCTCTCTGCCCTTCCCCTGCTCATGCTCTGTCTCTATGTCTCTCAAAAATAAACGTTAAAAAAAATATATTTAAAAAAAAGAAAAAAGAAATTACCTCTTTATAAACTGTAGTTTGTAAGCAACTTTTTTTAAAAAACATTTATTTATTTATTTATTTATTTATTTATTTATTTATTTATTTTTAACGTTTATTCGTTTTTGAGAGACATAGAGACAGCGCGCGAGCAGGGGAAGGGCAGAGAGAGAAGGAGACAGACTCTGAAGCAGGCTCCAGGCTCTGATGAGCCATCAGCACAGAGCCCGATGTAGGGCTCGAACTCACAGACTGTGAGATCGTGACCTGAGCCGAAGTCGCCTACTGAGCCACCCAGGCGCCCCTGTAAGCAACTTTTAAACCATTAAATGAGACCAGAAATATTTAAAATGCCACTTTATTAAAGATTTTTCTAGAATGTATTAAGTAATGTTTTTATAAAACACTATCTTTAGTACGTTAGCCTTTTTTTTAATTACTGAGAGATTGTGAACATTTTTTGTATGTTGCTATAATGTGGTGGTAGTCTCAGTGGTCTAGATGTGGGTAGAGAAGTGTGTCCTTATTCATAAAACTTTAGGCTAGGTGGTGCTTTTATATGGTCTGCTTTATACATACCTCCTATGGCAGTGCCCATGTTAATAAACCACATTTATTTACAATGCATTAAGCAGCTTTCTCCCTTTCTTTTCTCCCACCTAGCTTCAAAACATTATTAATTTGCTGTAGAATGGAAATAATTTAACCAAGGTTTTTTTTGGAACAAAGAGATACGAAGTGAATAAAATTTTATTTTATTTATTTATTTTAAAACTTTAAGAGAGCATGCATGCACGCATACGAGCCGGGGAGGAGGCAGAGAGAGAGGGAGAGAAAAGGAATCCCAAGAATCCCAGTCTGTTGTTGATAGCTCAGAGCCCAGTGCAGGGCTCTATCCCACAAACCTTAAGATCATGACGTAAGCCGAAATCAAGAGCTGGACTGCTCATCCGACTGAGCCACCCAAGCACCCTAGGAAAATTTTAAAACTTATTTGGCCTACGGTTCTGATATTTTTAGATTCTTAAGTGAGTTTTTGAGAGCGATTTCCTCTGAAAAAGTAGCTGGTTTTTTTTTTTTTTATTTGCTTGTTTTTTGAAATATTCATTACACAGGGGCACCTGGGTGGCTCAGTCGATTAACCGTCTGACTTCAGCCTAGGTCATGATCTCGCATTCCCGAGTCTGAGCCCCTCACTGGACTCTGTGCTGACAGCTCAGAGCATGGAGCTTACTTCAGATTCTGTGTCTCCCTCGCTCTCTGCCCCACTCCCTACTTACTCTCTCTCTCTCTCTCTCTCAAAAATAAACATTAAAAAAAATTTTTTTTAATAATCCATTGTACAAAATATGTTTTTCTCATTTTATTTTTCTTCCAATTTTATAATGTGTATAAGGTTTTTAGAAATCTGATAGCTGGGTAAGTGAGATAAGGCTGTTAATGTAGTCTAGAGTAGGTTGATTATTTTGTGCCTCTCTAATCGATCTTCAGATTTCCTTCATAGCAAACATTTCTTGGGAAACGTGGTACCATTGTTGACTATTACCTAGAAAAGCAAAATTGCGATATGGAAAATATCAATGGACGGGTCATAAATCTGCTCTTGCATTGTGGAAGACATTTGGTGACAAATGGGGACACAGGAACCCAAACTGTGCCTCTGTAAGTCATAGATGAGCCAGTAGGCTTTTCCGCTCCAATAAGGTGTTAAGTTTCACTGGTTCATGCCATCTCTGTTACAGAAGAGAGAAAAGTGTCTTGGCTACTGTGAACTTGTCATATAAGAATAGCAGATTGACATGGTTTTATTATATGCACATATTTAATAGCCCTAAAGGTAGCTTAAAGGAATACAGAGGAGATGGTATTTCAGTCAGAGCAATGAACTACTAATTTCCATGACTTGATAGGTTAAGTGGGTAACAAGAATTGATATTAGTAATTTAACTTTTTAGTACTTCAAGTGCTAAAAATGACTGTAGTTAAAATGTCAAGCTTCAGGGGATCGTAATTTCTAAGAAAATAGTTGTTTTTCTAAATTCATGTAAATAATACTTGTATGTGGGCTAAACTTGGTTTGTTTTATAATCTTGGCTAAAGTCAGGAACATGTGCAAATTTTTAAGTTACCTGTGCTTGTTCTTGTCTTTAGGTGGAAGGTATAATTTCAAATGTTTTAGTAGGGTTAAACTCTTGATTTTTTAAAAATTACTTTTAGGGGCACCTGGGTGGCTCAGTCGGTTGAGCGTCCGACTTTGGCTCAGGTCATGATCTCACTGCTTGTGAGTTCCAGCCCTGCGTCAGGCTCTGTTCTGACAGCTCAGAGCCTGGAGCCTGCTTCAAATTCTGTGTCTCCCTCTCTCTCTGCTCCTCCCCCACTCATGCTGTGTTTCTCTCTGTCTCAAAAATAAACATTAAAAAAAATTACTTTTAAATGATTTTCAAGAATTTGAAAATATTTTAAAATTCAGTTTTTACTTAAAAAGAATGTAATATAAAGACTTATGTTCCTTTTTTTTTTAATGTTTATTTTTGAGAGAGACAGAGCATGAGCAGGGAAGGGGCAGAGAGAGAGGGAGACACAGAATCCCAAGCAGGCTCCAGGCTCTGAGCTGTCAGCACAGAGCCTGACGTGGGTCTTGAACTCACGAACAGTAAGATCATGACCTGAGCCGAAGTCAGGCACTTAACCAACCAACTGAGCCACCCAGGTGCCCCAAGGCTCATAGTCTTTAAAATACAGTTTACATTTATTTTGGGGCCTTTTCTAGAGAAAATGTGTGTTGTCAGCCTGTTATTGTAATAGATTATATCTGCTAGTGCAAAATGCCAGTGTCTTAGATAAGCAAAATTAGCAAAATACATAATCATACATAGATTTGGAATCTGAGGACTTTCTAGTTGGTTTAGACTCTTTGAAATTATTCCTGTGTACTTTAAGCAGACTTGACTTAAGAAAGCAAAAGTTGGATAACTTAGAAACATGGCATAGAAATTAAAAAGGAAAGTGCTGTTTTTTTTTTTTAACAGAGAATGGACAAAATATTGATCCATACTTAATACCAAGTTAGGTTGAAAATATGAACCTTCACCATTAAGAACATTAAGATTTATATTGCAATGGAAATACCGTGATAAAATAGAACTTCATCTATTCTCCCTATTTGCCTTAGAAGTAGCATGATTTTTTTTTTTTTTAATTATAGCATACGTGGGTATAACTTTGGTTTTACATCTTTTAAAATTGTATCCTTAATACAGGGCATTTTATATTGAGACGTTGCACTGAACTCAGTTTAAGATATGCCACTACTTATAAATAAAATCATTTCATAAAGTTAGGTATAGTTTTAGTTTTAGTTTTAAGATAAGGAAATCTGTTTATTTCCTAAGAATCTCATTATTGCTCTTCTCTTTTTTAAAGAAAATATTTATTTTGAGAGAGGGTGAGTGAGAGAGCAAGCAGGGGAGGAGCACAGACCCGGACGTGGGGCTAGAATTCACGAAGGCTGAGATCATGACCTGAGCCAAAATCAAGAGTCAGAGACACTCAACCGACTGAGCCACCCAGGCATTCCTACTCTTACCTTTGAAAATAAAAAAGCTTAGTTTTCCGGATGTTTAAAATGCTATACTATGGAGGTATTTGTATTAGTTTCATAGAGCTGTCAAAATAGTTTACCACAGGCTTGGTAGCATAAAAACAACAGCAATTTATCTCCCAGTTCTAGAGGGTAGAGTCTGAAAATCAGAGTGGTGGCAAGGTTGATTCTTTCTGGTAGCAGCCAGCAATCCTTGGCTATAGACAAATTATTCCATTTCCTGCCTCTAATTTTATAACTTTACCCTTTGTCAGATCTCTCTGTATAGATAGCAGTCATTGAATTAAGGGCCCACGCTAAATCCAGAATCATCTCATCTCAAGATCTTAAATCTAATTATATCTGCAAACATACTATTTCTAAATAAGGTCTATTGAGTTAGGACTTGGATATTGTTGGTGGAGAGATAACAATTCAACCTACTTCACTATTACAGGAGTTTTTTGGGGGGTGGGATATGTTTCAGTTAATAAAAATAGTGTGTCAAGCCATTTTGTGCTGTTTACTCAAATGCAACAACTGTTCATTGAATACCTAAGAGTTGTTGTGAAGAGAGATGAAATATTCGGAGCCCTATCTTAATTCTTAAATTAGGAAGCGTACAGACATAAATATAACTAAATTTAAGTTGAAATGTGTTAAGTATTGTGGAATATTTGTCAAAGTTCTGTAGGAACCTGAAGAGGCATTAGAAAAAGACTTCTTATTGAACAGAATGTCATTTGGATTTGGGTTCGAAGGAGGACTTGGGTTTTGACTGGCAAAAATAGGATAGGATAAGAAAGCACCAAATACATTCAGAGATGGACTTTGGTTGAGAGATAAATTAAAAAGGTATGGTTTAGAGAATGGCACAGTGCTGAGGTAGGTCATACACATGAGAATTAAGCAACATTGGGGAAAACATGACTACTGGTATCCAAATAGGTGCTATATATACTAGAGAAAGGAGATTGATTTGGACTGCAATATATGTACTCTCAAGAATGGGCTAGCTTAAATGCAGGCTAAAGGAAGAGAAAAGTTCAGTTCAGAATGAAGGAGCAGAGTAAGAACAGACCTGGAGTTGAGATTGAACATCTCTCTCGATATTTTAGTGTCTGTTTTCCAAGAGACTACTGGGAGAAAAATGTGAAGTAGATAGTTACCACATCCCCTAGTGTTTGAAGGTAAGAATGTGTATGTTTAGCTATTTAAAGGGGTCAGAGTGGCAAGAGGATTCCAGAAAGGAGAGGTTACTTTTGCCTAGGGCCTGGCTGTGGAGAACATTTGAGAGGAAAGTTCTTATTAGGGAAGACTTAAGGAAGGGCTTTACACTGGAACACGAAAGATAGGAATCTGTAGAGAAGGGAGCACAATAGCACATTCCAGAGTGCAGAAAACGGAAGCAAGGTCATTAAGCTGATGGCACAGAAAGGGTTGCAAAGTAGGTGGCGTGGGTGAGGCTGTGACAGATCAGGATTCTGATGGGCCTGCTGCGCGATAGGTCTACCGTGCTATAGCGTGTTGTGAGGTTAATTTGGCCCTGGTTTGTAGGATGATTTAGGGGGAAGTGTGTGAGTGCCAGGCCTAGATTTACATCTAGGTAAATTAGCAGAAGCAGTGGAAATGCTAGTAATATGTCTGAGTGATTAGGGAGCTGAGGGGACAGTGGTTAATGACTAAGAGGTATGGGGTCTTTTAAGTTTTGAAAACCTAGGATGCTACTGATGTCATTAAATAGAACGGAAGAGGGGCAGGCCTGCTCAGAAAACAGTGAATAAGGAAGATGTGCTTGGTTGGAATAAACGGTTCAGCCTTAAAAGTAACATTAGAAGTAAAGAAGTAGAGCAGGACTATATAATTGAGCAAGAATAGTTGTTAATTGCTGCTGCTTCTGCATGGCATTTCCCAGAAGCTTATTAGGTTCTTTATTATTAAAAACTTGCTTATCATCATTCTTTTAAGCAAAGACCTAAAAACACTTAAGTTCTTTATGGTGGTGCTGTGGCAGGTATGTAGAAAATTTTCATTAATGTGCTGTCATACTAGAGAAATAATTAGTTGAGAGCAGTTTTAAGGTGTCAGCTGAACAAAGTGTTTTGTTGAAGCAAGTAATACCTGTATTTATAGTGGGGAAACCCTTGTGTTTTATTTTGAAGCAAAAGCACTTAGAAGTGTTTCCAAGAGAAAACTTTCTGGGGATTTTTCTAGGTGGACACTTGTGGATTCAGAAGTCCATTTTGTGCTCTAAAGTGGTGTTGCCTAAAAAGGAGGTTGTAATAAAAATCATAATTGGAAATATTTTCTGAAAAGAATATTTAAAAAAATTAATGTGCAAATAGTTTGATTTTTAAAAACGAATGAGGCAGACTGTCCTGGAAAAAAATTAATGTGATAATACTTAAAATATTTATTAGATATTCAGAGTGATTATAAAGTATCAAGTGATTTTATTGGCTGAAACTAAAAAGCACCATTAAAATATTCTTAGAAGTTACTGAAACTGACGTCTTTGAAAAATTACACTATTTTGTCTTTGGTATCGAGAAGTTTAAATTTAGGTATAGAAAATGACAAGCATTTTGTTACATAGCCCAATAACAGGGAACTTTGAAAACTAATTAAATATCACAATCAACAAGTAATTCATCCCTTTTATACGTAACCTGCAGTAGTCTCCAATTGTGGATTTTCCTGTAGTAGAAGTTATTCTCACATGAGGTGAAAACTACTCCTTTTCCGTATCTAAACCTGGCTTGGAGTAAATAATGCTAATTTGTTTCTAAGGTATTGCTTTTCTGCTTAACCAAGTTGTATCTCAGCTGACACCAAAAAGAAGAATTAGTGAAACAGTCCTAAGAGGATGAAGGTGTGGTTTAGAAGAAAAGGGGACTGATACAGAAGGGGGGATGTAATAGATGAGAAAAACAGAGGAGGAAATCTTTTATCAACTCTCTTGTTTTTCCCCCCCAAATAAAAAGTTTTACTATTTTCTAACTATGATACAAAAATATTTTAGTAAAAAATCCATACAACTCAAAACTTTATGAAAATCCTTCCATTCTACAATCTAGAGATAATAGTACATAAATACAGCCTTAAACTTCTAGACTTTTTATTTACTTATTTTTTTTTACTAAAAAATCATTCATGTTATTTTGCAGCTTCACTTTTTACTTAAGAAACTGGGCCTCATCTTTGCATTAACAAATACTGGATTCTAGGCATTGTGCTGGGTGTGGTGGATAGAAAAGACATTCTCAGCCTTCAGAGACCAGAGTCTAGTAGGGGTTTGTATATTAATTATGATACATTGTGGTCAGTGCTTTGAAAAAGACTGACAGAGAGAGCATATAAGGATACAACCTGAGTTTGAGGGATCTAGCTAAACCCTGGAGCAATGAATGACAAAGTTGACTTGGAAAAGTGAGTAGTTGATGAATCCTGAATACTAGTCTTTCTCCTCAATTATACTGTCAACTAAGTCTTACAGGGCAGGCTCTTTGCTTTTGTATTATCCAAAGTACTGGACTTACTAATACCCACATTTTTCTTATACTAAAATATTAAACCTTGCTCTAATAATATTGCGATAATTGTAGTGCTTTGAGGATATAAAAGTATTGCATCCTGATCTTCTCTTGGGTGCCAAAAATCAGATACTCTCCTTTGATAATATATGAGCCATCTGCATAATGTTTTCTAATCTTTCCCTGTTGCCCTGTCTAAACTGGTCTTTCTCCTTTGCTGTATGTCCAAGGGAGAGTGAAGTAGTAATTGCTAGCACATTTGTTTTTAAACTTATGTCCCTTTGGCATTTAAAAATTTACATTAGTTTGTATTATACTTAGTAAGCTGCTTCTCAGTCGTATCTGCCATATATACCTTAATTCTAAGATCCTTTACAGCAAAAAGACTTGGTAACCTTTATGGGTGAAGCAATCAATCATTCTTTGTTCAGGATTTTTCTTATATACCTGTATGCCCTGACTGTCCACTGAAAATCAGAATTTGAAAAAATCAAGGATAGCTTCTCTGTTGAAATTCACTGAATGTTTATTCTGCAATATTTGGGAAATAGGTGTTGTTTTCCCATGGTGGTGTTCTGATAACCACTTTATTGTAGTATAACCTCTGGACAGTATTTTAGAGTATAGAATTCCAAAAGAGAAAGGTTAACTTCTATTTCTTATAAAACCAATCAGTTGAATTCCTTAAGCTCCCCGAAATATATGGTGTTTCCCCTTTCTACTAATAATTCTTATGAATTGAAGTAATACCTAAAATGACAACATTTTTAACTGAGTATTTTTAAGTTATTTCACTCATTCCTGGCTTCATTCAGAAATATGTACTTATATCAACACACTAATGTCTGTTTCTGGTATAATATTCATCTGTGCCATTTTTGTTTTAAATTTTTATTTTGAAATACATATTCACAAGTTGCTACACACATGCATACACATGGAGTCCCTGTGTACTCCTTATTTCCCCTTAATGGTAACTTCTTGGATATAATACAATATCAAATCTAGAAAATGGATGTTGTAATCTACAGAGGTTATTCAGATTTCACCCATTTTAAAAGCATTCGTTTTTGTGTTTATGTAGGTGCATGTTATTTTATCATTCATAGATTTGGGTAACTATCACAATCAGGATACAAAATTATTTCACCACAGGCTGCCTTTATAGCCACATTCCTTTTCACCTGGCAACCACTAATCTGTTTTCCATCTCTATGTATTTTTTAATTTTAAGAATATTATATTAAAAGCAACCATACAGTATGTAACCTTTTAAGATTTTTTTTTTTTTGCCCCACTAACCATAATTCCCTCGAGGTCCATCCAGATTGTTACATGTATCAATAGTTGTTCCTTTATTCCATGGTATGGATATACCAGAGTTTAACCATTCACTCTTTTAAGGGCACGTGGGTTATTTCTAGTTTGAAACTGTTAAATGTGAAGTTGCTGTGTATAATCTGTTATAGCTTTTTATATGAACATTTTTATTTCTGAGGTTTAGTATTCAAGAGTTTAAACGCTGGATTGCACGGTGGGTGGATGTTTAATTTTATAAGAAACTGCTAAAACATTTTCTAGTGACTAGCATTTTATATCCCACCAGCAATGTATGAATGATCTAATTTTTCTTGCATCCTTGCCAGCATCTGGTAACTTTTTTAAAGTTTTAGTTGATACAAGGTGTTACATTACTCTCAGTTGTTGGTAACTTTTATTTTAGTCGTTTGGGTAGCAATACTTCCTTATGATTTTAACTTGAATTTCCCTAATGGCTAATGATGCCATCCACGTATTTATTCAGGTTGTTTGCCCATTTTATAACCAGTTGGTTTTTTTACTTTGAGAAGTTTTTTTGCATTTGACCCTTGAACAAGATGAGTTTGCACTGCCCAGGGTCAACCTATAATCTAGCCTTTCTTCAGAGAGGGAGTAGTTTACTTTTTCCAGCCCCACAACAGGATCTTTAGTGCAGCAAACGTTTTTACTTCTGATGAGGTCTAGTTTGTTTTTCCTTGTATGGGTCATACATTTGGTGTCAAGTGTGAAAATTTTGTCTAGCCCTAGGACCTGAAGATTTTCTCAGTTTTTTGTAAAGCTCTGTAGCTTTTTTACGTTCATGTTTTCACCTGTTTATTCCAATTGCCATAGCACTATTTGTTCAAAGGGCTGTCTTTTCTGTATTGCTTTTCCACCTTTAATTGAAAATCAGTTGGACTTGTTTGGTGTATTTCTGGAATCTCTGTTCCATTTCGTGTCTATGCCTCCCAGTATCACACAGTGTTGATTACTATAGACTTTATTCATTTTTTTCTTTATTCTTTTGAAAAAATAGTCATAGTCTTAGTACTTTTGTCCTGGTCTTAAGTTATTTGCCTTTCCATATATTTTAGGGTAAGCTTCTCTCTCTCTCTCTCTCTACAAAAAAATCTTGCTGGATTTTGATAGGAATTACATTAAATTTATAGATTTAGGAAGAATTGACCATTTTACCATGATGAGCCTTCTAATCCATAGAGCATGGTATATATCTCTACTTATTTGAGTCTTTAAATCTTTTACCAACTTTTGATAATTTTCAGCATACACATCTTGTACATGTTTTGTTATGATTTATACGTAAACGTGATTTTCTTTGGAGTGATTGTCAGCGGTATTGTGTTTTTTTGTTTGTTTCCAATTTAGTTTTGAATACCAAGCAAAATACAGCAAAATAGAACTCTAAAATGTGTCTTTTTAAGCCGTGGCTTTTTCTTTCAGCTTTTTCCTACAAAGTGGGTATCAGGTGGGAGGAGGGACTAATAAAACTAACCTTTCTACCCTACCCTTATTTCAATTCCAAAAGGACTAGTAATGCTATTTGTAGGAAAAAGCTGAAAGCAACGGCCACGGCTTAAAACGAAAGAGCTCGTTTGAGTGCTAGATTTCAGTGCTGGGTAAGCGAGTCTTCGTTTTGTGGTTGACTCATGGTCATTGAAGACCTCCAAATTTTCCCAGCTTGTCATTTTCTTGTTTTCTTTCAGATATAAGGATCTAGAGTCCCACCTCAATGTTCTCTCTTTCATGTAACATCATCTTAGGTCTGGATTTATTCTGTGCCCTTTTCCCAGACACACAGTAAGTGTATAGTCTAGCTCTAGTTTCTAATGACATGAACCTTCCAGAAACACACCTGAAAGTGATGGGAGTGCAGAAGCAGAAAGGTGCCTAAGGAATTCTCTTAGCTTTAGAGGGGAAGAGTGTCTTGTCTGGATGGTAGGAAGGAAATAACAATAACAAACCAATTTCCACCAAGGATTGGACTCTTCTTTCATGTGATTTTAACCAAGATTTAAGATGCTACCTAAAATGTTTCTACAGACAAATAGGCGCCAAGGAAGTGTGATTTCCCCAAGTCATGCAGTTAGCAAACACTCCAAGGATAATGGATACCAGAATCCCAAGCTGACTTAACCAGTCAATTTCTGGGGTTGGGTTAGAGGAGTGGAACAAGCTGTTTGGGTGCTTATTTAGCATTCCAAACTTTCAGAAGTGATGACCTTTGCCTCTTTTTTTTTTTTTTTTTTTGGCCTATTTTGAGCACCTTCTAGTTCCAATGCCTGTTTGATCAACAGATGAATAAGAACACATATAAATAGAACTCCAATGCAAGGCAGAATGACCTACAATAGGAAGTGCAGAGAACTATGGGTGTTCAAATGGAAGGAAGAGCACACACGACCAAGATGAGATCGATGAAGGTTTTTTTTTTTTAAACGTTTATTTATTTTTGAGAGACATAGAGACAGAGTATGAGCAGGGGAAGGGCAGAGAGAGAGGGAGACACAGAATCCGAAGCAGGCTCCAGGCTCCGAGCCATCAGCACAGAACCCGACGCGGGGCTCGAACCCGCAGACCGTGAGATCATGACCTGAGCCGAAGTCGGCCGCCCAACCGACTGAGCCACCCAGGCGCCCCGATGAAGGTTTTAAGGCTTAGCATTGACAATGATTAATAGATAAGTAAAATTTTCTTTGATTGTAATTTTTATTATATGTATTCAGCATAGTATTCATTGCTCTTTTAATAAGTCTGTTTGCAAGTATAAAGCAATTTGAGCAACACTGATTATGTATTACACTTCAGATGAAAAGCTATTACATGCTGAATCTTTTAAATTTCAGATAAAGAATTTTTATTTGGGGAGGCATACAATCACAGGTACTCAATTTTTGTTAATTTTAAGACATAATAACAATGCTTAAGGAGGATAAACATTTAACATAAAATTAAATTTCAATTTGTAATTTATTTCCTTGCTATTTCAACCACTCAATTTACCTTCTATACCTTGACATTCACATGAAAGAATAGCATATCATTAATGACCCAAATGCAAATTATAATAAAACTCTCGGCCTTAAATATTGTAGTATTTTAAGAGTTCATGTAAGTAAACACCAAAGACAAAATCAGCCATTATGGGATAGCTTAATTTTAGCTTCAAAATTTAATATATTTAAAAAACCACACAAGGCAGATAATCTATATGCCTTTAGAAATAATAATTTAGTTCTTTATTCACTAATTATACCTTTTTTGGTTAATACAAGTAACATTCTTAATCTCACTCTTCATTTTGTCCCTATAAAAATAAAATTGTCCTCAATATTCCTGAATTCTTTGTTTTCCAAATAAGGCCATTATAAGGTAAGAAGTTACTGAATCACAGGTTTAAAATCAATATGTAGATGATGTAACAAATTCATTGTTAGGTAAGGAATCAGTACAGTACAGTACAGTACAGTAGCCAGCCAGAGGTAGAATTCTTAATCACAGTTTATAGAAAAGATGCAGTAGTTTACATCTGCACTGTTTTATTATAGTATGGGGAGTTTGCTTCTCATTTTGAGTTTAACAGAACGGGGGAATTGGGACTTAATAGGCGATATTGGCCCTTGTTTTGCATGTATTTCAGATGCTTTGCCTGGACACTTAAAAGCATTTTCTTGAGTCAGTTAAGGTAATCAATCCTCATTTTTAAAAAGCTTCAGAGTAGGGATATCTAATCTTTGTGCTCCCAAAGGCATAAGAAGAAGGGAAATAAGTCTCTCTTTGTACCACTCTCACTCTCACCGTAAATTAATAAACCATTCTCTTGATCTCATTGCTTATTAAGAATTCGAGCAGTACTAATGTGCAGAGGGGTGCTGGACTCAAACTTGTAACTTGATTGTTTCTAACTCATATTTATCTTAACCAATAATTATAAGTCAGTAAAACCTAAAAATTCTACTTAATGTAACTAAATTACTAGTATATGAGTAAGACTCCATAGATCCCAATAAGCAAGGATGTCAGAGAATTTATAAAGTTATTCACATATCAACTTTAAATTTGGGATTCTGTAGGCTTTCAATCCTTACTTGAATGTCGATAAATAAAGTGATCAGAAAAGTCATTTAATGAGAGTTATAATAAAAGTTGTAATATGTATACCCAGTGCTAAATCTTACAGTAGAGTTTGTTTCCAAAAATATACCTGAATACTTACAGAAGACAATTCAAAACAGAATAAAACAACTAAACAATAAAAGCCATGGCCAGTATAGTTTCTTCAGTTAACTGGAATTTAGTCTCATGATTATTATTTAGGATTGGGTCATTAATGAACCAATCAGATTCTAGATACTGAGTTACAGTTTATTTAAATGAACTTAATTTTGATCGATGTTCTCAAGCTTACCAAAATTCTTCTTTATGGTTTTGTTAGTTTGTTGTTGATTTTTAAGAACTCAGAAAAGGAGATCTTTACTTATGTTAGGCCCAGATTTTTAAAGCAATATTTTCCTTCACAACTGTTGGTATAATGTATTATCCAAGTTAGTTAAAATTAACAACACTGCTGATAGGTAATATAAAATTATTTTCCCTCACATTTAATTTCAAAATTCTAGATCTTAGTTAAGGACTAGACAAAATGTATCCCTATGGAGACTGAGCTATTTCATTTCAAAGAGAAAATTTTTCCAAATTTTAATAATGACTGAACATTTTAAGAATTATGAAAATATTGGCCTTTGGGGAATGTAAGCTAACTCTATAAAACTAATACTTTCTGTTAATATTTTAAATTGAAATATATTTGGTTATAAAAGTCTAACAAATCTGGTTTTCACAGCTATGTCTCTATTTACATTATAGAAGAGATACATATCTAAAAAGAAAAGTTGAGTTTTTGTCTTCTAAACATTATTCCAATATATGATTAGGTAATTCTCAGATGATTTATACCTTAATACTCTGGAAACTTAAACAATTTATAATTTCCACATTTACAAAGAAACTTCAATATATTGAAAACTTGTATTAATTTGTATTTGCCACATTTACAAAGATACTTCTAGGTAAGAGAATCTTTAAAAACATTGTTTGAGGTTGCATTTGGGCCCAAATCACCTATGACATCTGCAAAATTTTTTCAAGCTTAGGAAAATGCTGTTATTAATATGGCTTCATTCAATTATACCTCTACTTTGCAAAATACTTGTTTTATACTTAAGTACAACTGAAGCAATAAGACTACTTGCACAGATGAAGACTTTCACATTAAAATTATACTTGCTTCACGCTTATGGTAATACCTGAAAACATTTTTTGAAAAGACTGTTAACGGTCTTCTTGACTTTAACTGTAATGTGTATTACATTTTTCCATCTCTTTTTTTTTTATGTTAAGTAGTCTAAAGTTTAAGTTCTACTTTTCCTCTTATCTTCAAATAGACTCTTCAGCATATAAACTTGAATGGCTGACACTACCACCATTACCACTAAGTTAACCATAGACCAGAAATTGACTCTGTCAAAGTTGCTTTCTTGAATATTTCGATCACGAGCTTCAAATGCTCTAAGCAGAGTCTGGATGTGACCGCTTTTGCTTAGTCTGGCCTTGATACTGTTGATGGATTCCTGGAGATAAATAAAATAATTTTACTATAAAAGAGTGCTCAGTAAAGTTAAGCCAATTTAAACATATGATTCACAGTACCCTGACATTCATATTAGTTTTATATCCAAACAATCTGAAATAAGGGACAGGTGCTACTTGGATTACCTAAAGATTTCTGTAAGTTTATGTAATAGTTCTCCTGATTTATTTAAATTATTGTTTATAAGTAGTCATTTAAGAGAGGAGCAAAACTGCTATAAATTGAAAATAAATAATAATAAAATATATTTGAGTGGTCCAGTGCCAGGGATTTTACATACATTATCTCTTTCTTAGCCCTCACAATCAGAAAATAATTTTTTTAAAAACCTAATTGATAATAGCCTTTAGGTATTTATCTGTATATAATGTACTGTGGCCTTATATTTTCTTTTTTGAATGTTAGTCTGGCCCAGTTTAGTGTCTAGCAGAACACCCAATGTTTTTATCTCAGAAAATAGTAGTGAAATTAGAAAATATTCCAATTTTTGATACATAAATTATACATCCAAAAGTATAATCAATCTGTTTTTTAATAAATGTTCCAAGATCACATTTGTAAAAGCTTATTATTAAGATGCACTCTAAGTTGTACATCTTCTGAAAAACCTGTTTTTACAGTAGGGTCCTGATGAGAAGTGATTTGAAAACTATAAAAGGGCTATATGAATATAAGATAAAATTGAGATTTGAAATGATGTCATGGTTGACCCTTGAACAGCATGGGGGTTAGAGGTGCCAACCTGCACAGTTAAAAATCCACGTAAAACTTCTGATTCCCTAAAAACTTAACTACTAATAGCCAACTGTTGACCAGAAGCCTTACTGATACAGAAACAATCAGCACACTTTTTGTATTACATGTATTATATACTGCATTCTTGTAATAAAGCTAAAGAGAAGAAAATGTTACTAAGAAAATCTTAAGAGAAAATGTACGGTACTATACTCCACTTACTGAAAAAAATCTGCGTAAAGTAGATTGCAAGTTCAATTGCACGTTGTTCAAGGGTTAACTGTACTTATGGCAAAATAAGAAAATACCAGAAACAGATTTTCCTGGATAGTCATTTTGCTTGAAGTCCTCATTGAAGCAAAAACTATACTCAATATTTCAGACTGTTCTGCTAAATCTACAGAACTACAAAGTGTAATATTTATCACTTGGGCATATTTGTAAAGAATGGTAACCTAGTAATGCAAATATTTTCTAGACAAATAAGGAATTCAGATCCCCAATTACAAAGATCAATGTTACAGAAATGATAGTCAAACACAAAGTTAAAAGTTCGCTGTTATGAAACTAAATTTTGGGAAGTAAAGCTGAATGAAATTTTATTTTTCTTTAAAAAGGACTTGTAAGTACTTAAGCTATTACTTAAATCTGAACTTGCTGGTCATTTTGTTTAACCATGTGAGTTGAATTCAATCTCTTGAGAATGCAATGAAGTACTCTTAAGAATAATGTAAGTACTAATGCTCTGTTCTTGTTGGCAAAATAAATTTAAAATGGTAGAATAAATTAATATTAAGATTTTAAAAAATATATCCATGGGAAATCTTAGGTAAAATACTGTTATGATAAAAATTCAGACCAAACTTAATCCTTTCAATTTGTATTCTTAGTAACACTAGTGGAAGAGCTAAGAAAACTAACATTTTTTTGTGCCAGACACTGTTTAAAGCACTTTTATACATGCTAGATCATAGTTCATCCTCCCAACAACTCTAGAGGTATTATCTCCATTTCGCAGGTGAGGAAACCAAGACTCTGAGAGCTCAGTCACTAAGTATAATTTTCCAACTTCTTAAGCTAACTGATCTACATACAATAGGTCTCTTCTGCTATAATTTGATAGCTGCTTTCCTAATCTCAAGTGATCAAAATACCATATTATTAGAAAAAATTTTTAAGTCATAAGAGTATTAGAGGTTATACAGTTTCAATTCGCAATACCATGTTATTTTTCCTGCAGGAATTTCTATCATACAGCTATACATGTTATTTATAAATATCACTCAGTAAATTCTATGACTTGATTACATCTATCTGTGACTGAAGGGTTCTGACCTATTCCGCCATCACTAGTACTACTACTAGCATATAGTACATGCACATTTCACTATGCAAGTTAATGATAAAGGATAAAGTAATTCAAACAAATGCCATATTCTTAGTAGTCCTGAATGTAGTCCTAGTTTCTGGTAACTGCTAGGTCTAGTCTGAGTGTTCCCAAATTAGCCAAGTAATATCAAATTTCATGTTGTACAAACTATGCTGTGAGGAAAATGCCTCAACATCTTAAGTGTTTACAGATTACTCACTTTTATTCTATGTGCAAGTTCACTATAGATCATTACATTCTTCTGTTTGTGAATATTCTAAGAGAGTTAAGAGCTTATGTTCAAATTCTCTGGTTATGTGAAAGAAACGTAAGCTCCCTAAGCCATAATTTCCTCATTGGAAATTCCACCATTGGAAAGATGAATAATCCTCATAGAGTTCATAAGTAAAGATTACATGAGATAATGCAGAGAAAATGCTTATTTCTGTGCCTATCACACAGTCAGGCCTGTGGGTAATTTTATTTATTAAAAGATGATACTGACCAGGATATCTTCCAGTTTCATATCCAACATGTCTGTGCCAGTAATATATTTCTTCCAGTCCTCTTGTTCTTGCACCTGTTCTCCCATATTATCCAGGATTAATTCAAAGAAAATCACCTTCTCAGAAATGGTGCTGAATGTATTATCAAAGCAGAACATGTAGTCACCATCTTCAGTCTCTATTCTGTATTAAAAAAAGTATGTCTTCAATTATATGTACTTCTATTTAGGATCAAAGGAAAAATTACTACAGATAAGAGAAGCAATAACACGGTTTACATTAGTAATTGGGCAATTTGCTGATAAAAGGACTTCCTTAGTATTGAAAGATAATTTATAATTTTTTGGGAAAGAGGTAGTTTGTTAATATCTGTGTTTAAATACTTGCAACTTAGATGTGCTTGGCATGTACTCAGGAAATTATGGTTAAAGATCTTGACCTAATTTTTGGAAAAGAAGATTAAAAATGTAGATACATGATACCTCAAAATGATCTTTAATATTTATTCACTTTTTAAAAGTAATTTATGAATCAATTCATATGCAAATATGACCACAAACCTCCCCTTCAATTGAGGTAACCCTAAAGTGAGTTTTGTTTTCATAAGTAGTGATGGATTATTCCAAATGCTTTCTTCCAAGCCTCCTACAGATTAAGAATATCTTTCTAACATAGTTGACAAAGGTTAGGATGAGGTCAGTAGCTCAACAACCAGAGCTTTACTGTCACTTTATAAATGCCACTCACATCTAAGTTATAATTGGCCTGGGCACAGTTACTTTAGCAAAGTGGCTTTTTTTTTTTTTTTTTTTCCGAAACTTTAACAAGAAAAATACTGCATAGGCTAATGACATTTACTAGTGCTGGCCACAAAAACCACCACTGAAACTGAGTTTTAGTTTTAGTTTTTGTTGGGACTATTCATGTAAGGTTGGTCTAAATGATTCTGAAATTTTCTTATCTCCAATACAATGGAATGCTTAAATTGAGGTAGCATATATCATTTTCTGTAGCCTTGTCACTATAACATGTGATTCTCCTAAGTCAGTCCCCAGGTCTTTTCCACTTCTATTTCCAATTTTAAGCATAAGAGAGAAGTACTCAGCAATTTGGATTTTAACATACATACTATACATAAGTAGTAAACGCTTATCTACCCCTTCATAATTTACACACTACTTTCACATATTCTCTCTCTTTTAGTTCTTACCATTATATTTGGAAGTCAGGCATAATTGACCTTTTCAAGGTAAATAAAATAAGGTTCGCATAAATTAAAATACTTGCCTATGATCACATAAGCCTGTCATAGGCATAGAGGAAGCTTGGTTTTCTGACTCTCGAGTTAACTGATCTTTCTTTTCTGTAATACTGCTCAGAGCTTGTCTGCATTCTTTGCAGTCTCCTCAGTCATGACAAACCTTTGTCTTTGAGGATGTATTTAACCTTTGGAAGAAGCTTGAAGAATACACTGGCAAATACAGTGGGGAATAATTTTAAAAGGAAAAAAAATGTTATGACTATTTGTAAAGTAAAATTCAATGTTAATCACTGTTTAACTCTTAAGTTTGTTTAGTCTTAATTTTATTTACTTCAACTTTACTTAGCCATTCTTAACCCAGAAATGGATAAAAAGGGAAGGGTTTTTGTACCTACTTTTTACATGTACAGGTATAGACACAAAAAAAAATGGTTTTAAAATTTCATGGGATGATTAGACATAGAAGTCTAGAAAAGTTGCATGGGGACAAGGGTAAAAATGAAAAAAGTTTGAGAAGCACTGCACTGACATGTATGAGCTTCTGCATGTACATGGGAAAAAAAAGGTGTTTACTACTTTGTAGTCATTCCTAATCTCTTTCTAAACCCATGTTGACTGCTTTTAGTAGAAAGAAACTTTATTACTACAAATGATACAAAATAATATCAAATAAAAAATGCAGTTAATTTTCCTTCCAATTAGAATAAAGAACATAGTAAGTCCCAAATGGGTAAGTTCTCAAGTAAGTTAGAATTAACTGATATTAAGTGATATTAATTCAGTTGTCTAGAAAAATACACACACACACACACACACACACCCCTAATTCCCAAAAGTGCCAACCAACAGCTATTAAGCAGTTTATAGCTCTGGAGACATTTTTCCTCACCCTGCCTTCTGGAAGGACAGTATTTGTTTTAAGGATTTAACAAAAAAAACTATTTTAGTGTCATAGCAGGTATTTTAGTTGCCTTTAAAAAGTTAATCTAGCTAGGGGCGACTGGATGGCTCAGTCAGTTGAGCGTCCGACTCTTGATTTCAGCTCAGGTCATGATCTCATGGGCTGTGTGCTGGCAGTGCAGAGCCTGCTTAGGATCCTCTCCCTCTCTCTGCCCCTCCTCTGCTCTTTCTCAAAATATTTAAAAAAATTAGGAGGCAGGATAGATCAAAGTTCTTGCTTTCTGGGCACCTTGGTGGTTCAGTTGGTTAAGTCTCTGACTCTTGATCTCGGCTTGGATCCTGATCCCATGGTTAGTGTGTTCCAGCCCCATGTCGAGGCCTATGCTAATGGCGAGCAGCCTGCTTGGAATTCTCTCTCCTTCTCTTTGTCTCTTTCCCACTTGTGCTCTCTCTCTCTCTCTCTCAAAACAAATGAGGAAACTTTAATGAAAGAAAAAAAGCAAGTGTTGCAAAAAAAAAAAAAATTCTTGCTTTCTACTATGCAATGCTTAGAACATTTCTGGCACATAGCACCTATACAGGTACTAGCTATTACAGTTTTTGGTTTTTGTTAACCAGCGTACATGGCATGTAATTGACAGTAAATAATACATGTATGAATGAATGAGGGGGAATAAGAACTATAATACTCTTCAATAAAAATGCTCTTTATTATCATTTTTTATTGTAATTTAAAATTTTTTATATATTTTTTTAAGTTTTTATTTTTGTTTTTAAAAACTTTAAATTTTTGATTTTTTTTATTAAACCTTTATTTTTAAAGTTTTTTTTTTTTTTTAACATTTTTATTTATATTTGAGAGACAGAGAGAGACAGAGCATGAGCGGGGTAGGGGCAGAGAAAGGGAAACACAGAATCTGAAGCAGGCTCCAGGCTGAGCCGTCAGCACAGAGCCTGACGTGGAGCTTGAACTTAAGAACTGGGAGATCATGACCTGAGCTGAAGTCAGACTCTCAACCGACTGAGCCACCCAAGTGCCCCATATTTTTTAAGTTTTTTAAATGTTTATTTTTGAAAGAGAGACATAGAGTGTAAGTGGGGGAGGGGCAGAGAGAGAGGAAGACAGAGAATCTGAAGCAGGCTCCAGGTTCTGAGCTGTCAGCACAGAGCCTGATGTGGGGCTTGAACCCACAAACTGTGAGATCATGACCTGAGCCAAAGTAAGACACTCAACTGACTGAACCACCCAGGCACCTCTAAAATGCTTTTTAAAATGGCATTTTACCTATTCAGAGCTCAGAAAAAATATTTGTATAAACTATTAATGAATAAAATAGAGAAAGAGTAATTTAAAAATCAGTTTAGATTAATATACTTGGAACTATACTTTTTCTTTGATAGTTATGAACAGAAACTAAAAGTGTAGCTCATCTTTAAATTTCAGAATATGAAAAATATGTAGAATTTCTGCCATTTTTTTTCTCCAACTTCCTCCTTTATAGATAAATTAAAATGAACTGTTAGGGAGAAAAGGTATCTTGCTTTCTTGCATAGAATCACCTCTCATTAAACCATTGGGAAAAAAAACTGAGTTTATTAGAGTTCACATTTATTGAGTTCTTCTGATATGCCAGGTCACTGTTCTAAGCACTTTGTATATTAATTTTTTTTTACTCACCACACTTCTCTGAGGTACATGATATTTTTTTAAGCATTTTACCAACTTACATTTATCATTATTATTTTACCAATAACGAAACTGAGGCGTAGAGCACTAAATTAACGAAAGCTACACAGCTAGTGAACAGCAAAACCAGTATTTAAAACAGGCTGTACAACTCATTCTTAATCACTACACCAAATTTCAAACCTACCTTCTACAAACTATATTTAGATAAAATTTTATCTTATATTAACTTTTTAATGTATATTCTAAGTTTTTACTTATTTCGAGAGAGAGAGAGAGTCCTGCATCGTGTGTGTATATTGCACTTGAGCCGGGGAGGGGCAGAGAGGGAGAAAGAGAAGCCCAAGCAGGCTCTGCACTGTAACCGCAGAATTGGACCTGGGGCTCGATTCCACGAGAAATGTAAAATCATGACTTGAGCCAAAATCAAGTGTCAGATGCTCAACATACTGAGCCACCCAGGTGCCCCTATCCTGTCTCCTCTTAATAAATGTGTATCCCTGCAGACTTAATGAACTTCTCTGAGCCTCCTTGTCTGTAAAATGAGAATTAAGGAATCTAAGAATCTCTCATAGTGGGTTAGAATGCCTAATTTAAAAGCATATAAAATGCAAAGCCTAGTTTATGGCAAATATTTGACTGTTTTTCTAACTGTAAACTCCCAATTTAGTTTTAGTGCAGTAACATGAGTAAACAAAGTGCTACAGTATAGTAATAAAATGGAACAGGGAAACACAAGATATGAACAAAGAGAGGTGAGATGTAAGACCACATATATCCTTTTGTTAAAATCTAAATTTATAAGTTCTTTTCTTCCTTTCTGGCATCCTATAGTCAGATCTTTTTATCATATCTTCCAATTATCTAAAAATGAGGCCTTGGTAAGAAAAAAAAAATTTTACATGCATACATACACAACACATACATACAAAGACATACTGTACTTGTTTTATTTGAGAGAGAGACAGACACTGAGTGCAAGCAGGAGAGAGGTAGAATCTTAAGCAGGCTCCATGCTGCCAGTGCAGAGCCTGATGAGGGGCTTGATCTCCTGACTGTGAGATTTTAAGAGTTGGATACTTAACCGACTAAGCCACCCAGGCATCCCTGTACTTGTTTTTTTTAAGCAAGGAAATAGTGGACATATGTGATACAACCAACAGCTAAAAAAACTATAGGATATATACCTGAACAGTAACTTAAAATGGAAAGGTGGTTTTAACCAGAAAAACAGGTTTAAAATGCCACAATATACTGAATTCAATACCTCAGGCATACTCATCCTATTTAACCAAAGCAAAGAAAAAATTTAGTTAGGATTAATACAAAATGCCTTTAAAAAGTTAAAGGAAGACATTTTAGTTTATGATAGACCACTCTCAAAGACTGTTTAAAATCTTCATATGGAATCATTTAATACTAATGTTTAGTATCAAATGTGCTAAATTTCCCTGCCTTGCAGATAGCCCATTGGTATTATTCAGCCCAAGGAACTCAACTAAAGGATCACTTACGTGTGAACTCCATCTGATTTCCTTTGTTCAAAAACTAAGGTTCTTCCTCCTGGAGAGGCAAGATGGAAATCAATATCTAATCCTGCTCCATCTAAAACCTGTAGAAAAGCACAAAAGAGAAGAGATTATAAATCCTGAGAATAAAAAATATATAAAATGATCACGTGAGGAAAAGATTTTCTTTCTAAACCTAGAAAGGTAGAAAAGTCAACAAGAAGCATGTAAGGGCTAGAAAAGAGCAGAAAGACCATCCATTCAATTCCATTCATTTTTGGAACTTTCTTACCAATTCCTGTTGCCATCACCTAAATGTAGGCCTTATAAATATTACTGAAATAATCTTCCTAAAATGGTGCCTTGGTTGAGAAGCCCTATAGAGTGGAAAGAAACACAAAGGGAGTTCAAATGATAGACTTTACCTAGGCAATTTAGGGCACGCTATGTAACTTTTCTGTTTGTTTTCTCTTCAGTAAAATAATAATTAGTTATTTCTTAGCACAGAACTCAAAACTTCCATGATCTGACCCCAACTGATTTCAGTGTATTCACCTGTTATTCCCCAATATAAATTGAATATTCCATTTAGGTGGTTTACTGGCCAAAGAACACAATCTGTTCCTTTACAATCCCAAAATGTCCTGATGATGATAATGATAGGTAACAATTAGAGTGTATGCCACACATTGTTTTAAGTGCTTTCTGTGGGTTAATTTCCTCACATCAACTCTAAGAAGTAGGTCATTATTATTCTCAGGAAAATAAAGAGAAGAACCAATCAACCGAACAAACCGAAGGAAAAAAAAAAACCAAAAAACTGAGGCATACAGAAATTATTTCCCCAAGGTGATACAGCAAATGAATGGTCAAAATTTGAACTCAGCAACGTGCCTCCAATAGCTAATCTTTTTCTTATTTCACTCCATTTTATTTATTTTTTCTGGTGGCTTTAATGGAATGATATAAAAAATTACCGATTCCTATGCTCTACTTAGTGATCAATAGTAGTAGTTTGAAATGGCTAAAGACAGAATTTTTTCTTCTTTAAATCCCAATAAAATGAATATATATAATGATATAACTACTTCATAACAACACTGGAAATCTAGGAAGACTGTTAACAGACATGAAGATATTTTGGAAGATATCTCACTGAGCAAAGGTTATATCTAGCTACCAGTAGCTATCACTCAAAATTCTCACTGAAACTGACTAGAGAAACATATTTGTTGAAATCAGTGCCCCACAGGGGGCCTGGGTGGTTCAGTCAGTTAAGCATCTGACTTGATTTTGGCTTAGGTCATGATCTCAGAGTTTCTGGGTTTGAGCCCTGCTGACAGCACGGGATTCTTTCTTCCTCTCTCTCTGCCCTTCCCCGTCTTGCACTTTCAATCTCTCTGTCTGAAAATAAATAAACTTAAAAATAAATCAATGCCCCATTTTTCATGTTATTGGTTTTTCTGGGAGGATTAAATTTTGAAAAAACAGTTAAACAGACTTTAAAATGTTTCCTCAGATGAATATATATCCTCAGAGAAATTCAAGAATGTGTAACCCATAAAAAATGAGGTTCCTAGAATGAAAAAATAAGTTCTTAAGAAGATAAAAAATATATTTGCCAAAATATTTAACAAATGTAATGATAGCAGAATGAATATGGATAGAGACTAATAATTAGCAAACTGGAAGGAATTCTCAGAACAAGGTGTAGAAGTATAGATGAAAAGTATGAGGGAAATTTTAAGACCATTCATGAAGGACAGAGCTCAAGATTTCAAATATCTAACAGCATTTCAAAGAAGAGAACCATGAGAAATGAAAGGAAGAAATCCTCAAATAAGAGAACAAAACTTCTTGCTTCAAAAGATAAAAATCTTTATAGACTGGAAGGGACTAATGGATGTGAAGCAGGATAAATGAAAAAAAGAGTAAAAATCCTACTGACTTTCCCAAAGGATTTAAAAAGAAGAACCTAGAAACTTTCAATGATAAGTAGAGAACTGCAAAATAACAAGAACGGGGGGGGGGGGGTAGGGGTACCTGGATGGCTCATTTGGTAAAGCGCCCAACTCTTGATTTTGGCCCAGGTCATGATCTCGTGGTCTTGAGACTGAGCCCCTTGTCAACGCAGAGCCTGCATGGGATTCTCTCCCTCTCTCTCTGACACTCTCAACGCTTGCTCTCTGGTGCCCTCTCTCTCAAACTTTAAAATTGAGCATGGCATCAGAATTCTTACATATAGTACTAGATGCAAAAAACCATAATGGAGCCATGTCTTCAATGATCCCAAGTGAAAAAAAGTTAAGTTCATTTTTAGATGTCCAAGGAATTAAAGTATTTTAAAAGAATTACTCAAAGAATTATCCTCTAAAAAACTAAAAAAAAGATACCCATTAAATCAGAAAATAAGAGATCTAACAAAACTAAACAGATTTCAGTAAAACAAAGTTTAAAAAATATTATTGGTAGTGGCTGTCAGGCTTAATGAAATGGTTTAAAATGATATTTAAGGGGCGCCTGGGTGGCTCAGTCGGTTGAGCAGCCGACTTCGGCTCAGGTCATGATCTTGTGGTCTGTGAGTTCGAGCCCCGTGTCAGGCTCTGTGCTGAGGGCTCAGAGCCTGGAGCCTGCTTCAGATTCTGTGTCTCCCTCTCTCTCTGCCCCTCCCCCACTCATGCTCTGTCTCTGTCTCAAAAATAAATAAACATTTATTTATGTCCCTCCCCCACTCATGCTCTGTCTCTCTCTGTCTGAAAAATAAATAAACGTTAAAAAAACTAAAAAAAAATTTTTTTAACGTTTATTATTGAGAGAGCATGAGCATGGGAGGGAAAGAGAGAAGGGGAGACACAGAATCCGAAGCAGGCTCCAGTCTTTGAGCCGTCAGCACAGAGCCCGACACGGGGCTCGAACTCACAGACCACAAGATCATGACCTGAGCCGAAGTCGGAGGCTCAACCGACTGAGCCACCCAGATGCCCCTAAAATGATATTTAAGAATACAGAAGAAGATAACTTAAAAATACATAAAATACAATTTTAAGATAGAAAATATTTATTTAAAAATATAATCTGAAACTAAACTTCCTGATGGTTTCACTGGAAGATGATTAGTGCCACTTTCCCTCGTCTGTGCTGTTAACAGTCGTTCGGTTCCTGTAAGGCTTTCTTCTGTCTTCCTCAATGCCTTGGCACGTGTATTCTTTTTTACCAATCTCCTTGTTCCACTCACTCCTTTTATGCCTAATAAAACTGCTTTTTCTATAGATCTGAACTCTACTGGAATGTCTTCTCTCAAAGAGGCAAGGTGGCTCAGTCAGTTAAGTTTCCAACTTCAGCGCAGGTCATGATCTCATGGTTTGTGGGTTGGAGGCCCGCATCAGGCTCTGTGCTGACAGTTCAAAGCCTAGAGCCTAGAGACTGGAGCCTGGAGCCTGGTTCGGATTCCATGTCTCACCCTCTCTCTGCCCCTCCCCCACTTGTGCTCTGTCTCTCTCTCAAAAAACAAAAATTTAAAAACAAAAAAAAGGAAAAAAATGGAAATGTCTTCTCTCAATTTCCATATGAAATGAGGTCTTCCTATTAAATACTCTCATAGCTGTATAAACGTATACCTTCAGTAGAGTTACAATTTACACCTATTTGTGTAACAATTTGATTCCTGTTTCCATACTAGATTATGGAACATGCACTATTTTTTTACTCATCATTATATCCATAGCACTTAGTATAGTGCTCACACAAATTAAGCACTCAGCAATGATTTAAAAAGTTTAGTGATCTATTTTATTCATAAGATATATGTATCAACATTTAAAATTTTTAAGAACTGGGGTGTCCTGGGTGGCTCAGTCAGTTAAGCTCAGGTCATGATCTCACAGTTTGTGAGTTCGAATCTCTTGT
Source organism: Paradoxurus hermaphroditus (assembly GCA_004024585.1). Classification (NCBI taxonomy): domain Eukaryota; kingdom Metazoa; phylum Chordata; class Mammalia; order Carnivora; family Viverridae; genus Paradoxurus; species Paradoxurus hermaphroditus. The sequence goes on from PITB01004160.1 coordinate 55,230, forward strand.
TGAGCTCTGTGCTGCCAGTGAAGAGCCTGCCTGGGAATTTCTCTCTCTCCCTCCCACACTCATACTTTTTCTCTTTCGCAAAATAAATAAACTTAAAAAAATCATTAAAAAGGTTTTAAGAACTTAATGTAATGTGGGTCTGGTCAATTATTTTAAAAGTAATTAAACCTGAAAAGTAAGAAATGGTTAAAAATTTTCAATACGTCACAGTAACCTAAAGGCCATGGCTGGAATGTCTGTTCCCTGATATTTTAAAAATGAAGACGAAAGGCAGTAGCTTGTTGTTATTGTAAAATTAATCATAGAGTTGGAAAATGCAAACGAAAAGTTGAAGACTGTCACCCTAGAAAGCCCTCCAACATTGTCGAGGGCTACAGATATTAAATGATTTTTCTCCCCCCCACCCCAGGACAATTATATTGTTTAGGGGGAATGCAGTGGGGGAACAGTCCCTTTAAGAGTGTCTAAAGATGCAAAGTATAAAGCTAAATGCAGCTAGCTATTTAACTCAAGAAGTATAAATGTACAAAAACTACCATTCAGTGCCTATTTACTGTGTGTCAGGAATGGCCTATGAACAATTATTAACTCATTTTTTTCAAATCAACTCTATGAGGTAATTACTATTATCTCTATTTTACAAATGAGAGGTTAAGTAACTGTTCAAAATCCCATAGGTACTAAGTGACAGAGTTAGGATTTCGACCCAGCCATTTTATCTCTAGAAGTCTTCTATGGTAATCCTAAGAGGTCAGTAGTTAATATTCCTTTTCTCCCTAATACCTGGAAAATACTAAGGAATTTTCGAATAATACAAATTGTTTTCTTACCTGGAATATTTCACTAACCCCCAGTTGGTTTCCTTGTCTCTAATTTTGCCCTCCTTAAATCCATCTTCCACACTGTACCCAGTGATCTATCTGAAAAACATTTTTTACTGTTACCATGCTGCTTGTATCTTCAACGGCCCTTGTACAGAACAAGGGCAAAGCCCCTCAGTATGGCACACGAAGTTAAGATTCACGATCCCGATCCAGCCTCCTGACCCCTCCAGTCTCTTTTGCTTCTATTCACACCCTAGACTTTACAGTCTTAAAGTCTAATAAAGACTCGGCACCTGTGCCCACATACTGCCCACCAACAAAACATACTATGCATTTTTAGAACTATTGGTTTTGTTCTATTTCCTGAAATGCCCGTCCTTCCTTGCATTCCTGTCTCACTTAAGCATCTTTTTAGATACAAATTTATTTTCTCCAGGAATTATTTCTGAAACCCCAGAGAAGTGGCTCTTTAACAGCACTTAACAATACTTTACTGAAATTACCTGTTTATTGTCCAGTATCCCTTAAATAAGATCCTTGAAAACAGGAACTCTTTTTTTTTGTCCGGGGTCTTCTCGTCCACGTTCCTCCCACGTCCCCCCACCCCCGACCCTCCACCCTCGCCAATTACTGGCACACGGTGAATGAACTTTTGAACTACACGGGAAATCAAAAAATGTTGCGTTCTAGCCTCAGTTCTGCTCACTATGTAACCTTAGATATTGCGCTATTCCTTCCCTCAAGTACCTATAAATTTAATTCTAAAGTTCCTCCCGATGTAAATTCTACATAACTTTTTATTTTTCTCTGCACTCGATAGTAACTGTTTTTGAAAAGATTCCTTACATCAACTTAAAAAAATTAACATCTGATCATAAATGAAGTAATTTGTGAAAAATTAAAAGATGAACCACATCAACGCATCTTTTTTTTGCAGTGCTACCTAGAAACATCAAAATTAGCTGTGTTGAACAAGATTTCTTCTAAGAAATTATCCCCTTCCACGATGACTACGTCAATTAAGGCAAATCCCTACATAATATTATACAGACGCTAAAAAAGAAGACAATGGGAGAAATGCTTACAATACTGAATGAAAGGTTATAAGGTTTTAATATACAATCAGATATTACCTGATTTAAGAATAAATATCTGAGAAGGAAATGTATCATTAAATACATCAATAGCTCCTTTCAAAATATTCCAAAATCGGATTTAGTGATAATCACATGTTCACAACTCAAAAATCCTTAACTGAAGCAATGACGGTGAAGATTTAGAATACCGGAATTGGGTGAGCGTGGTGGGGGTAACAAAACAAGTGTCATCATCTCCTCCAATGATGAAGAAGAACGTGTCCTGTATTGCGAAATTCCCAGTATTGAAGCATGTGCTGGTTAACAAGGCGATGGGTGAATTATGAAACAAGACGGAAACCACCGAGATCACCAGTACTGGCCTCTTTCCGACCAGAGGAAAGGAGAGAAGGCAAGTAGTGAATTCCAGATCCCGCCTAACTTCTCGGTCCCCGGCCCCAGGAGAGCCAAGCCTCGTGCGCCTGCGCCGAGTGGCCGGCCACCCGGCGGCCCTCCCCTGTTCTCCACCCTGGCAGTCCACAAGAAGTTTCTAAGAGGGTGAGAGGCGAAGACGGTACATGTAGCTAGGATAAAGGAGGCTGGTTCACCCTCCGCACTTACTTGGTACTCAATTTCCAGCGAGGCCTTCAGGGGCATGGGCTGGTAGAAACACTCCTTCTGGCCGGCCGGAAGGGTAAACGTGAAGTCGCTGTCTAAGGAGGGGGTGAAGGCGGCAGCCACCGGCAGCAGCAATGGGTACAGAATGGCCAGGAGGAGCACCGGGAAGGGCAGCCAGATCTTGACGCCCATCCCTGCCGGGGCGATCTTGGGCTGGAAGAGACGCGGGAGGTGTGCGTTATTGGCACCTAGGCTCCGCTTTTCCTCCCTGGACTCCTCGTGGTTGGCAGGGAAACCTGGAGCCCGAAGAAACCCCAGGTGGCCGCCGCAACCGCGGCACAGGATCCCTCAGAGCGGGAAACGCTGGCCTCCAAAGGGTAGGGACCGAGGGGCGGGGCCAGCAGTCCTTTCCGCACCCTCCTCGGTCTCGGCCCCCTCAGGCCCCGTCGTGAGCGCGCCCCGCCTCTCACTCAGGCGGCAGGTTCCCATGGCTTCCCCGACACCAATGGGAGTCTTAGAGGTAATTGTGGGAAATGTAGTTCCGGGCGAGCGGGCTAGGATGCGCTCGCAGACCACGATCCCCGACAGGCCCTGCGCCACGGCGTCACCTCACGCAGAGCCGGCGCAGGGGGCGGGTCTGCGGCCCGGGAGGCGTGTCCCCAACGGCTCCCGCGGCGGTTCGAACTCCGTGCACCTGTGGTTCGTTTGTTCCCCGCGTGGAGTGTCTGATGCTTCCACGCCCCGAGCTCTGGAGAGGGCCCTAGGCTTCCGAACGCGGATGAGAGCGCGGTGTGCGCTGTTGTCAGGTAGGTCTGTCTCCCAACTACGACTTGGGTGGTGAGTGACTGCTTCTTGAGGGTAGAAACAGGCCTACCTGGAGTTATGTTCCTTTCACTCCCAGCATCCTCGGACGCGCTTCGTCTTCTTCCTTCTTGCGCAGGCTGCTCTGCAGGATTGTGTTTTACTTGAGGAATCGGGGAGGAAGAAGTCATGTTTTTCTGTGCTGCTTCCAGATGAACGTAGGATTAATTCTGTCAAATTGAGAGTAGTTGATAACAGGACAATACAACATAAATCTGTGACCTCCTTGCAAAATGAGGGATCTTAAGACTACAGCCCATCCTATTACTTACAAGGTTTATAAAGAACACCTTGTTCTTTGGTGTTGATGGGTATGCCTGCGTAAAGCTACAAACGCGTTATTAGGGCCAAAACTACTGTCCCATGTCTTCCCATGTTGGAGGGAAGAAAAAAATCTTTGACAGTAAATGCTCGAGTAGGAAAAAAAATTAAAAGCAAATATATTCGTTGGTACTTAAGTGTTAGGGAATTGTTACATTAAAATACACAGATGTTGGATACAAAACCTGATTTAGTTGAAATGTAATATCGAATGGCATTTTAGAATTTACCCAAGTTGTCTGTACCGTTTTTTTCTTCACCATCCCGTAGGAGGCTAGAGATGTTGAAAAGACAGAGCAAAATGAGGACCTGATCCGTTGACTTTTGTATGGGAGAGTCTTCTCATTTAAGCGGAAACAAATTGTGCAAACGACAGGGGGAAAAAGAAATATTTTCTCTGCGATTACATAGTGTCTCATTTAATTTCCTGCCACAGTTTCTACCAGTAAGGTGAGGGGGTTTCTTTTTAATCTTCCTCCTTACATCTGAGAAATTTAGAGTGGGAAATAATTTTACCAAACGATTTTGGCTGGATAAGGTGAATGAAAGGCAGTTCAGGAGTGATCATTTAAAAAACTGAACATATTGAGCTTCTGCAAGTGCCTTATGGTCCTGAACATAATACACAGGACAACTAGCCTTTTGGAGTTTGGGATGTGGTCAGAATTCTAGAAGGATAATGAAAGAGAGATGCTGCAGTGACAAAGGTAAATGAGATTTGAAAGAAGAATGTAATTTTAAGATGCAGAAAGATCTACAAGAGTAGTAGAGATTTTAAAGCCTTAGTTTTTATTATTTAGTTATTAATATGTATTTTAAAGCATAACGATTTTATTATTAATAATTAATAATGGCCCTTAGTCACTTTTTTATGTGCAAAGGTCATTTAGTAGAGAATTTCACAACCAGAGAAATACTCATCAGTTGAAGACAGAAGGGATTTTCTTCATGTATTTCTATGGTAATAACGTATTACCAGATGGTAATAACTTACCAAATGCCATTTTGATCCTTAAGTTAGTGATGTGACTGTGTGTGTTTTTTAAAGCTTTTTTTTTTTTAACGTTTATTTATTTGTGAGAGAGACAGAGACAGTGTGAGCAGAGGAAGGGCAGAGAGAGAAGGAGACACAGAATCCAAAGCAGGCTCCATCCTCTGAGCCGTCAGCACAGAGCCCGACGCGGGGCTTGAACTCATGAACCATGAGATTGTGATCTGAGCTGCAGTCGGCTACTTAACCGACTGAGCCACCCAGGCGCCCCTGTGTGTGTTTTTTAATTTTATAACCATTGTAATTGGGAGAAGGAGTTAATCTTTACTTGGTAATAAATTGCCTTTGAGAAAATATGAATGACTATAATGATACCATTTTTATCTGATTTCCAGAGCTTGTAACTTGATTATGTAAGTTCGAACAGCTCATATTGAAATTGATTTACAATAAGTTAGAAATTGCAGTGCGACATAATCGAAAGGTCTTTGGATCCTGATAACTTAGGTTCACATCTTGTTTCCACCATTTACAGTTTGTATGACCTTGAGTAAATTATTCAATTCGTCTTATTCTTAGTTTGTTCATCTTTAACGTGGAATAAAAATACTTAATGCACACAGTTTTTAGAAAGATTAAATATGCTTGGAAAAGGGGGACTAGAATAACTAGATCCTGTATATAATAAAATATTGACTCATTGAAATTCTATTGAACTTTCCATTTCCACGGCTTTACAGTGCAGAGAAATTCATTGTTACTGGGGTTTTATTTTGTTTTGTTTTGGATTACTATGAAAGATTGCACAACATTTGAGATACATAGAAAAATAATGAGTTAAATTCTATTAGTGTGAGAGTATTTTGACTGACACCACAGATTCTTTCCGTCAAGGTACGAGAAATTCATTTCATTTTTTAAGAAATGGAATCTAGCTCATCAGACTACTGTAATAAAGACCATGAAGAAGAAAGTTTGCTGGCAAATGTTGCTTCCTTAAGACATGAATTGAAGATAACAGAATGGAGTTTACAGAGTTTAGGGGAAGAGTTATCCAGGTAAGTAAGTAAAATCATATGTAGGCTTTAGAATATGACTTTAATTTATGAATGTAAAATGTACAAATTTCATCATTGTATATTTTGTTTCTAATACAGATTTAGAATAGGAAATAATTTTTCTGTAATTTTTAAAAACTATTTATTTTTGAGAGAGAGAAAGCAAGTGCAGGGGAGGGACAGAGAGAAACAGGGAGACACAGAATCTGAAGCAGGCTCCAGGCTCTGAGCTGTCAGCACAGAGCCCAACACAGGGCTCAAACTCACAAATTGCAAGATCATGACCTGAACCGAAGTCAGGCACTTAACCAAGTGATCCACCCAGCCGCCCCAATTTTCTGTAATTTTTAATGTAACTCTTGGTTTAGGGAAGAAGCTAGAAATACTAGGGAAGCATTTGTACATTTAAGTTAACACCTTTACTATATCAGGACTCAGAGCATAAAATACATGTTTTGGGCTTAATTAATCTTCTATTATTATGGCTATTTTTTGAATATTAAGTAACCTCAGCATATAGAGTCTCTAGACTACACAGATGGTTAGTTTAAAACTGATGGCAATTTATTAAGAAATTTAGTTGAGACCTTGCCTTACGTTTGGGCGAGAATGTGATTTCCAGCAGCACTTCAGGTGCTCTTCCTTCTGTTTTGTTATTTAATGGGTAGAAGTGTGGAGTGAATGCTTAAATCATCTAGGAACTAAAATGTATTTTTCTTTTTTCTCTAGTGTTAGTCCAAGCGAAAATTCCGATTATACCTCTAATCTCTCAAGGTCTGAAAAATTCATTCCGGAAGATCTTTCTCAGCCTAACCAGCTTGGACTGTTGAATCACACACCTTATAAACCAGTCTGTAAAATGCCCAGTGGCAGGATTGATTTTCAGAAAAAGCCGAGAGATAAGGTTATTGTTTTTAGACCTGTCTGCATAAAAGTAGTTTTGGTTTTAGGTCTGCCTACTTAAAATGCTCCTTCTTTAAGTTTTTTATTTAAATGTCTTATGCGTTCCGGTAGTCTTTTATCATTGTGCTTAAGACTTATTGAATTTAAATATTATGGTTCTTTTTGTGTGTCCTAACAAGAAAACGGTTGCTTTGCTGTGTTACTCTGTTTTTAAACTTCCATATATATTACCTTTTTGCAATTAAATGTCTTGCTTTCCTAAGTAAATTGTAACCCCTGTGATTTTTGGCACTATACCATATACTTAATAGGTAATCATTTATTTAGTGGTTAAAGTATGTTGACTATATTTAACCTGAATCAGGTGCTGTGTGATAACATGGCGTTGTTCTCTTTTCATTATCCCTAAATTTTGTGGAGGATCTTAAACATCTTTACTAGTCTGGAACTCACTCTCCGTATTTCATAGTCAGTCATATTCTCCATCTCACTGTATTTACCTTTCTTCCTTACTCAACCCTTTAATCTCCCTTCCCACTCTCTTCCTATGCTCTATTGCGTCACCGCCAGCGTGCATGTATACAGACGGTTGCATATGTACATCATCATCTTTTTTGATACGAATTTGCTCTTTCTATTTCAGAAAGCTAACATTTGAGAGGTTTTCTTTTTGTTTTTTAAGTTTATTTATATATTTTGAGAGAGAGAGCATGCACACACACAAGTAGGGGGGGAGGCAGAGAGAGAGAGAGAGAGAATCCTAAGCAGGCTCCACACTGTCAGCGTGGAGCCTGGTGTGGGGCTTGAACTCACGAACCGTGAGATCATGACCTGAGCTGAAATAAAGAGTTGGATGTTGAACCGACTGAGCCACCCAGTGTGCCCTAAGAGGTTTTCTTTTTGTAAAGAAGCTACTTAATGAAGCTATGTGAGCCTGCAATTTAGAAAATAAATTCAAATTCCATGTCTTACAAAAACTGCATAATTCTGGGGAAAAAAATTTTTTTTTAATTCTGGAAAATTTGACCTCTGTCTTAACTCAAATTGCTGATCATTTTGTTACATATATGCTTTATTTGAAATCATTGTGTTTTACCTTAAGCAAAATCAAAACACAGATGACAAATTGGAGAGGGTAAATATTGGTAATGCCTGTTAAAGACAAAGGGGTAATCTCTTTAATGTGGGAAGAGCCTTCTAGAAAGTAGAAAAGATATACAGCCCAATAGAAAAATGGATAATAGATATGTGTGAAAAAGGAAATTAAAATGATCTTTAAACAAATGAAAAGGTGTTCATTCTCATTCATAATAAAAAAATTCACAATGAATTCGTAACCTATCAGATTGTTAAAGCATCCAGATGTTTGACCCTGTATTTTGTGTTGAAATTAGAAAGAGATAGGTGTTCTCATATACTGCTGGTAGGAATGCAAAATGGTACAACCCCCGTGGAGGGGCATTTGGTAATGTTTCCCAAAATCATAAATATGTTTACCCTTGACGTGGAAATCCCATTTCTAGAAAGATATCTGACAGGTATGCCAGCGTAAGTACAAAATGAGGCTTTGTTTATCATAGCAGAAGATTAGAAATAGCTCAAGTGTCCAGTAATAGAGGATTGGTTGAATAAACATGCAATGGAAACTGCAGCTGAGGTGGGGGAGCGAATAAAAGAATAGGACTTTTAACTATATTGATTGTGGAGAGACTGGCAGAATGTATTGTTTAGAAAATGCAAGGTACAGAATGACATATACAGAATGCTAGATTTTGTGTAAGTCACTGTGGGAGTGGATAATTTGTACTGCTTGCCAATGAATGTGGAAACACTAGAGACTGGGTTTAATTAAGACCATAACTTAATAACTCTCTTGTATAGGCAGTTCCCTATTTTGTTGTTGTTGTTGTATGATTAGTGTTTTACAAAAATTTATAAATAAGAAACTTATAAAAATTGTTACCTACCTACTAAAAATGGGAATGAGGCTTCTGTGTGTATTGTATAGTTTTGACTTTTGAATTGCATAAGTATATCACTTTTTCAAAAAAATTGTATGTCTTGAAAACCTCAACCCTCTAGAAAATTAATTTATTATAAAATGTATATTCGAAAGTAAAATAACAATATGTATAGTTTATTTTTATTTTTTAAATTTACTTTTATTTTAGAGTGAGAGCACAAGCTGGGGAGAAGGGCAGAGGGAGAGAGAGAGAGAATCTTAAGCATACTCCATGCTCAGTGCAGAGCCTGACACAGGGCTCGATCCCATGACCTTGGCATTGTGACTTGAGCTGAAATCAAGAGTTGGTTTAAAGAATTTATCCATTATCCATTTTGTTGTTGACAGTCATTTGGGTTCTTTCCATTTACTGTCTCTTATGGACAATGTAGGTGTGAATATTTTTATATTTTCAGGTGCAAAAAAAAGTTTTTTTAATGTTTATTTATTTTGGGGAGAGAGACAGAGACAGAGTGTGAGTAGGGAAGGAGTAGAGAGAGAGGGAGACACAGAATCCAAAGCAGGCTTCAGGCTCTGAGGTTCAGAGCCTGACGCGGGGCTTGAACTCAAGAACAGTGAGATCATGACCTGAGCCGAAGTTGGACACTTACCCAACTGAGCCAACCAGATGCCCCCCCAGGTGCAAAAGTTTTAAATTTATACCCAGGAGTAATATTGTTGAGTCTTAGTATGTTGAACTTTACTGGGTAATACCAAGAACTTTACCAAAGTGTACCATTGTTTTCTAAGCTGTACTTACTTGTGTACATGTTCACCACAGTGGAGGAGAGTGCTGATTGTCCCACACGCCCTTGCCCACACTTAGCAAATATCTTACCTCATTTTCTGAGCTACTTAATCATTTTACTGATAGTTCATCGTTTTCATTAATTACATATAATGCTTAATGAAATGATGCAACATAGCTTGCTCTTTTTCATTTTTCAGATGTCTTTTTCATCTACCTCCATGGATCAGGAGATGAAAAATCTTCGAGAGAAACTTAACAAACTTAGGCAACAGAATGCTTGTTTGGTTTCACAGAATCATTCTTTAATGACTAAAATGGAATCTGTCCACTTTGAATTAACACAGTCAAGAGCAAAAGTATGTTTCTTGAAGTGTGACAATGCCAATAGAAATTAACCGGAATCATTTTAAGATTTATAATTGGAAAAATACTCCATGTTTTGCCTTAATGTGTTATGTATAATTTTTTATGATAATATAGTATCAACATGTTATGAACTCAATTTTATATGAATTGAATATCTGAAATAATTTAGATTAGCTTGTGTAGTGTGTACGTGTACATAAGTCATAGCTTCTTAAAATCTTAGGATTATCAATTTGTGTAGTTTCATTTCTTATACAAAGGAAATACAGCTTATTTATCTTCCTTCGTATTTTATTTTATTTAAAAAATTTTTCGAACGCTTGTTTATTTTGAGGCTGAAAGAGAGCAAGTGGGGCAGGGACAGAGAGAGGGAGAGAGAGAAAATACCAAGCCGGCTCTGAGCTGTCAGCATAGAGCCCAAACAGCTCAGAGCCCAGTGAGGGGCTCCGTCCTACAGACTGTGAGATCATGACCCAAGCCGAAATCAAGAGCTGGCAGATTAATCGACTGAGACACCCAGGTGCCCTATCTTCCTTTTTTTTTTAATTTATTTTTTGAGAGAGAGAGAGAGAGAGAGAGAGAGAGAGAGAGAATGAATGCGGCAGGGGCAGAGAGTGAGGGAGACACAGAATCTGAAGCAGACTCCTGGCTCTGACCTGGCAGCACAGAGCCCGACACGGGTCTTGAACTCACAAGCTGTGAGATTGTGACCTGAGCCCAAGTTGGACACGTAACTGACTGAGCCACCCAGGTGCCCCTGCCCTATCTTCCTTTTTGAAGTAATACATTCTCATTGTTGAAAACTTAAAAATAGAAAAAAGGAAAAGGAGAAAGATCACCCAGTTTCCACTAACTAGAAATTACTTTATTGGTTTACTACATAGTTGAATCCAGACTTTTGAGTAGTTTTCTCTTTTCTTATGTTTTTACTTTGTACAGTCCACGCACTTTCTAATGCATTTACTCAGCTTTCCCAGTGATCTTTTTTTATGGCACCATTGTTTCCTTATATGGTTATACCATAATGTAATTAATAACTCCCCCATTTAAGTGGCTTTTCTTTTTCTTTTTCTTTTTTTTTTTTTAAGTAATCTGTACACCCACCATGGGGCTTTAACTCATGACTCCAAGATGAAGAGTTGTATGCTTTACTAACTGAGGCAGCCAGACACCCCTGGTGGTTTCCTATTTTTTTTTTGCTGTGAGATTGGTATTATACAAAAAATTAGAAGCCAAAATGTTCAGTAATAGAGGAATGGTAAAGTATGATATATCCGTATAATGGATTGTTCCAAAGCCTTTTTTTTTTCCTTTGAGGTAAATATGTCAGTGCTAACATGCAAAGTTGTTTAACTTTTATGAAACATTGTGAGGTTTAAGTGATAATAATATATGAAAAGGCACCTAGAACACCTAGAACAGTGTCTGGACATAGCACTCAAAAAAAAATTGTTACCTAATTATTGAGGTGTAGAGAAATATTATAGAGTAACACACAGACCGTGATCTCAGTTTTGCTTTTTATTAGAAGAGCACGTGTGTCTGTATGTATGCACACACACACCCCGAAAGGACAGAAAGACTCTGCTCGACGCTACTGTTAATAACGTTGTGAGGGATTGGAATTTGGTGAGCTGAGGCTTTCACTTTTTGCTTTTATAGATGTATTGTTTTAAGTAGTAGGATTATGGGAGATCTTTATTTTTCTTGCAAACAAAACAAAGCGCTCTTGGAGATAATTCCAGCCTAAGGAATTGCTCCAATGAATATGAAACTTTTTTGGTGTTTAGGATCATTTCTAGGGTAGAATTTTAGAATGACCAAATCATAGGGAAAATTTTTTTTCAGGCATTTACTGTAAATGAAATGTAATGCTTTCAGTATTCTACTGAGTTTTTTTTTTAACATTTCTATAGTTTATTGTTTTGAGAGACAAATATTTTCTTGATTTCTCACAAGATTTACCTTTTCAGTGTATTCGTTTGCCATGTAGATTTCTTTACAATTTGTTCACCTTTTCTGTTTGTTGTTTTTTTCTACCAACTATATATTTTTTAAGGCTTACTTATTTTTTAAAAAGTTTATTTATTTATTTTGAGAGAGAGAGAGAGAGAGAGTGCGTGTGGGCTGGAGAGGGGCAGAGAGAGAGGGAAAGAGAATCCCAAGCGGGCCAGGTCTCACGAACTATGAGATCATGACCTGAGCCGAAATCAAGAATCAGACACTTAACCAACTGAGCCAGCATGGTGCCCCAGAGCTTAATTATTTAAAGGCAAAGAGGTATTAAGAGAATTTTACTAATAACTAAGAACCAGTAATAGCAGTTCGTTTTTTTCTTTTAGTGTATGGACACACCAGAGGTTATTTACTCCAGGCATTAGGACAGTTATTTGTGTTTTATTTCCCATCTCAGCATTTTCTACATTGCCTAAGAAAATATTTTTTAGGGAGACTCTCTTTTCTGGGGCAGGTCTCAGCTTTTAATGTTGCATATATCTACTATTGGAAACCTTGTGCTGACATTCCTTATTGTACCAACCAGTATATTCATAACTTATCTTTTGCAGTGTCCGTAGCTAGCACTTCTGGAGCCAGGCATCCTGCTCTTGCTGAGCTTGTTGCCCTCCGGGCCTGCTGTCCAGCTGCTTTCCTGGTACTTCTCTTTGATGTTCTGGGTTAGATCTACTGTTACCTGGATCCCATGTTGTCTTCTTTCCTGGTTTAGTCTTTCTTTAGTTAGAACATATTTTCCAGCAGCCCCTTTGCCTGCCTGAAATGTCATCATTTCTCCCCCACATTTGATTGTAGGTTCAAAACTTTTATCCCAGAATTTCTAGGACTGTGCTTGCTTTCTTCTATCTTCTGCTGTTTCTCCAAAAAATCTGATGCCATTGTGAATCAGTTTTCTTAGCATGTAATTTTTTTCCATTTGTTTCTCCATTAATGGTAGTTTTAAGGATCTTCCCTCTTTCTTTGGTGTTTTAAAATTTCACAGTGACACGTCTTTGAATATACCTGATTTTATTTGGTGTAGTAGGTACACGAGGACCCTTTCAGGCTGGAATCTTGTGTTCTTTGGTTATGGAAATTTCTTTTATGTAACCTCTTTGATAGTTTTCTTCCTTCTGTTTTCTTCTATTTTTTCCTATTAGGTGAATATTGGATCACCTCAATTGGTCCTCTGAATCTTTTAAGACTTTTTCTCATGTTTTCCATCTCTTTGTCTTCTTATGATCCATTTCAGATTTCCTCAAAGCTATCATCTGTCTCCGCCTTCATTGTATCTTATTTTAGCACTCCACTCAGATTTTTTTTATCTTCCAGAGCTTTTCCATATTCTCTGATTCTTTTTTTCTTTTTTGTATTGAATAGCCTCCTGATGCAGTATCCTCACTTAGCTTTCTGAAGATGTAATGTGTGTTTCTATGTGTGTGTGCACACTTGCCTTGCTTGCTTCCAGTTGCTTTTTTCTTTTGTTATGGCCTCTGACTTTTATGTTAGAAGCTTTTTTTCAGATGTTCATGTATTACCTATTTGTATTTAAGAGAAAGGCGCTTAAATGCTCTTTAGAAACCCTCTGTACAAAGGTGAAGTTTGTCGTCTAGTGCACATCATACTTTGGTGATGCCTGGGGAGATGGCTCTTGTGTCGGGAGATACCCAGCCTCCTTTCCCAAAATCAGTATGTGAGGCCTTTTTCTTTGGAGCTGTTGAATTTTTCCAGCAAAGAATCCTTTGATTTTCCCACCTGTGAGATAGCCCTAAATGAGATGAAGTAGGAAGTCAGAAACTGACTGTTTTATGTCAACCAATTTGTTTATAACTGCTTAAATCCCTGTTCATCATTCTACATAGTGTCCCTGAGTCCTAAACCTACCCTGTTCATTTTCTCAGATAATACATTTTCTATCCTTCCTGGTAGGCTATCACTTGACTGTTTGTGTTTCTAAAGGAATGGGAAAAGGAGGGTTGACTTACCAACAGATTTTGAGCTGTAATCTGGGTTTTCTTTTCTGGACCTCATGCCTCCTTTTTTCAGGGATAATTAGTTCCCTTATGGTATTCTTTCTGGACACCATTTAGGTTGTGGATTCCCACCCTGCCATTTTCTTTCTATCATCCAGGTTGTAGGATTACTATGCTTTTCTGTATTTTCTAAGTTTTTTCTAGTAAGAATGCATTCTAAAATTAGGTATTAAATTGTAAAAAAAATTCAGTAGATATTTTCATATTTACTTTTTTATAATTTGATCTTTTATATTGAATTTTCTGGGTTTTTTTGTGAAATTTATCTTCCTTTTTTTTTTTTTTAATAGTTTATTGTCAAATTGGTTTCTATACTGAAATTTATCTTCCTGTTTGGTGTCAGTAAAGATTCTTTTTTTCCCCAAAAATAGTTAATCCATTATCTTGGGATATTAAGTTGAGGGTAATGGCAGGAGCTTACATGCCGATATTGGCTTGTGATGATGACACACCCATGTAAATGTTGATCGAGGGAATAGAGACAGTGAACTTCACATTTGACCGATGCTTGGGGCTTTATATTGAACACCCTCATCGGACAGAAAAAGAAATAAAGGATCAAGTAGATTAATTTATTTTGTGAAAGAAAATGCTTTAAAGTTATTTTTTTGTTTTAGGTTTCTATGCTTGAATCTGCTCAACAACAGGCAGCCAGTGTGCCTATCTTGGAAGAACAGATTATAAATTTGGAAGCAGAAGTTTCAGCCCAAGATAAAGTTTTGAGGTAGATATACTTTTTATGGCCTTAAAGTTTTTGCTTTCCACTTCCGCTTTTCGATCTATCTTGTGAAATCTTGTTCCCCACCCCCGAAATTTGTAGTGACCTATAGACTGTCTTAGGACTTGTGGAATCTGTTCTGTGGCCCATCATAACTCCTGGCTCCAGGACGCCTGCATTTTATGGGGGCTGAAAAAGACTAAAATGAGCTGAGATGCTTATTTACATGCTCTTATTGAATATGCACTAGTTCATTTCTTGCCCTAGGTAGTAGTACATGTTGGTGCTTCAATGGGAGTTTAAGAAATAAAATATAAGGAATCAGAATAATTTATCGCCTTCTGCTTTGAATAAAATGAGAAATATATGCACACTAAATAGCACATCACTCCATTTTGATGATTCTCAAAGTGTAGTTCTGGGACCAGCAGTATTAGCATCTACTGGGAACTTGTTAGAATTGTAGGTCTCAGGTTCTGTCTCAGACTTATAGAATCACAAATTCTGAGAGGTAGGACCCAGCCATCTGTGTTTCAGTAAGTCCTGCAGGTGGTTCTGATGTACATTAAAGTCATCTTTTGTGACCATAAGAATTTTGTAACTTTCTGTCACGTGTTATTTTAATTTTATTTCTATTTTATATTTTTGGTTGTTGCGAATTTGTGCATGTTCTGTTCATTGGGTATATAGGAAAGCTGTTGCTTTTTGTGTAATATAATTATTTTGTATTTGGACTATTTGTCATATTCTTTTACTCTAAGAATTTTTCATTTTGATTCTTATGAAATTTCCAGGCATTGATAATATTAGCAGAAAAGAAAATATGTCTTTCCTTTTCAAAATTTATATTTACTACTTTTTCATTTTTCTTTTAGTAAGTGTCAGAAAAATCATTGGATATAGTGGCAATAATAGTCTTTCTTCCCTAGTTTTTGACCAGTATGGTTATGCTTCTAATAATCTTGACTGTATGTTATCATTTTGTTCCTTATAAAAACTCTTAGTTGGTAAGTGACGAATATACCTTTTCTCTATCTCTTACTAAATCTTGGTTTTCTTTTATCGTAGTGATTTAAGCTAATAGAATTCCTAATGTTGAGCTATTCTTACATACCTGAAATAATCTCTTTAATAGCTTTTTAAAAATACCCTTTATTTTATAGAGAGGCAGAAAATAAATTAGAGCAGAGCCAGAAAATGGTGATTGAAAAGGAACAGAGTTTGCAGAAGTCCCAAGAGGAATGTATAAAGTTAAAGGTGGACTTACTTGAACAAAGTAAACAAGGAAAGAGGTATGTGTTTTTAAGCAAATAATTGTTTTTGTAGGCAGAAAGAGAATATATTGCCTTTTTAAAATTGTAGCCAACTTTTATTATTTGTTTTTAAATTATTTATTTATTTTTGAGAGGAAGAGAGAGAGAATCCCAAGTGGGTTCTGCACTGTCAGTGCAAAGCTCAGTGTGGGGCTGGAACTGACAAACTGTGAAATCATGACCTGAGCTGAAATTGAAAATCAGATGCCCAAATGACTAATCCTCCCAGGTGCCTCTATAGCTAACTTTTAATTTTTTTTTTTTTACATTTATTTATTTTGATAGACAGAGACAGAACACAAATGGGGGAGGTGCGGAGAGAGAGGGAGACACAGAATCCAAAGCTGGCTCCGAGCTGTCAGCACAGAGCCCTACGTGGGACTCAAACTCACAAACCATGAGGTCATGACCTTGAGCCTACGTCCAACGCTTAACCGACTGAGCCACTCAGGCACCCCCATAGCTAACTTTTAAAGTGAAAAATTTCTCAGAAACTTACCAGTAGAAAAATTTAATGTTCTTTTTGTCTTTTTTTCATTTTCCATTAAATGTTTTGTGTTACTGGCATTCTGGATAGGGATTAAAAGCCTTATAACAATTATCAATGTAGTATTTACTTTTTTCTGAAGTTAAGTTCCTATATAAAATTCATGAAGAAGTGTAGTTGGATCTTCTTTTAAGAATACATAAGTAGTGCAAAAGTATTTATTTTGTTTAAAGCCTGTCTTATTTTTTTTAGTTTATTTATTTTGAGAGAGAGAGCATGCATATGTGTGTGAGTAGGGGAGGGACAAAGAGAAAGAGAGAAGGAGAGACTCCCAAGCAGGGTCTGCACTGTCAGTGTGGAACCTGACATAGGGCTTGAACCTACAAACCTTGAGATCATGACCTGAGCTGAAATCAAGAGCCAGGTGCTTAACCAGACTGAGCCACCCAGGTGCCTTGATTTTGTATAAAGCATGTCTTAAGATAAAGTTTTGTAGGTAGCCTTTACTAAGGAGCCATTAACTATGAATGTCAATTAACTTTTAAACTAATAAAGATTTAAAATTTTTTAGTTTAATAATATTTTCCAATATAACAATAGAATTATAACAGCTTTTTACACAGGGTAAAATCATAATCTCCATTTTTATCTTCAAAATATTTTTTTCAAGTTTTTATTTAAATTCCAGTTAGTTAACATACAGTGTAATACTAGTTTTGGGTATAGAATTTAGTGACTCATTACTTACATACAACACCTAGTACTCATCACAGGTGCCCTCCTTAAATAAGAAAAAGTATGCAGAAAATATGTACAATTTTAATGAAGATTTTATTTATTTATTTTTTTAATGTTTATTCACTTTTGAGAGCAAGAGACAGATTAGAGTGTTAGCAGGGGAAGGGCAGAGAGAGAGGGAGACACAGAATCTGAAGCAGGCTCTAGGCTCTGAGCTGTCAGCACAGAGCCCGACGCGGGGCTCGAACCCACCAACCATGAGATCATGACCTGAGCCGAAGTCGGCCGCTTAACCAACTGAGCCACCCAGGCACCCCATTAATGAAGATTTTAAAAATGTGCTGAGATTTGCTTTCATCAGGTATGGTGAGACACACAGACATGGAAATGACTATTGTGCAGAAGGAAATTTTTATAGTCTCACTTCCCTAGAAACAGAAGACATGACAGGCCACGTAGGGGGCCACACAGGGAAGCATTGGGGGTGGTCAGGAAACCGAGGGAGTTGGGAGGAGAATTTGAGCAAGAGAGGTTTTTGTCGTTTCTGCGGGAAGAACAGCGAAGGCAGGGAAGGCAGATTTAGGACTGGCTAGTATGAGTAATCTCGGCGGGCTGTAGCGTAAGGCTGTCCTGTTGGGTGGTACCTCGTCCTGAGGTATGTAGGATAGTGGATTATTGATCCTGAGTCTAAGCCAAATAGAGGAGTGGGGAGTAGGCTCTGCATCGGTTAGTTTGTTTATGAAAGCTACACTTCCAGGTGAGTAGTTTACTGTCTCTAAGAACTGGCTAACCCTGGGAGGGAGGGCCAGTCTTCCTAGGATGAATGAGGCTCCAGATGTCAAAACATCAGAATAGAAGGACATGGTTAATCCAATGGAGAAAATTATAAAATTTTATCGAGAGTCTTAAAAGAATATCTACCTAATAAAGTACACCCCAGTGCCCACTTTGGCAGCACACATACTAAAATGAACTATATGCCATTTTTCTGAAAGGGAGCCTAATATAAAAGTGTCAGTTTTTCCCAAAATAATTGATACATTTAGTAGCATTCCCATCAATATTTCAACAGATTTTTGGTAAAATTTTTTAAACAGACTCTAAATATTATATAGAAGAACCAAGGTCCAAGAATAAAAGGAGGCAGTTTTGAAGCTGTAGACCAAGGTGGAGAGCATGCCTATGGATACTAGGACTTCTGAAGTTATGTGAATTAAGTCAATGTGATGTTGGTATAGGAATAAACTAAAAAATAATCAGTGGTATAGAACAGATCCTTTTTAGCAAACACAAACACAGTGCAAACTTGATATGTAAGAGGTGGCATTACAAATCAGAGGAAAGAATGGAAGAATCAATAAGTTAAGGTGAGGGTGCATGGGTAGTTCAGTTGGTTAAGTGTCTGACTCTTGATTTTGGCACAGGTCATGATCCCAGGGTTGTCAGATCCAGTACCTAGTTGGGCTCCATGCTGGTGTGGAGCCTGCTTAAGATTCTCCCTCCTCCTCTCACTCTGCCCCTCCCTCAGGCTCTCTCTCTCTCTCTCTCTCTCTCTCTGTCTCTCAAAAACAAAACAAAACAAAAAACCACCAAGGTGTTAGACAGACTGCCATCATGTGGTTCATATGTGGTATAGTAAGAGGGGTACAGTGTCATTTATGGAGGAGTATCCTCCCAAGAACGAATAAATAGCCTGAGTCTACTCATAAGGAAACAGACAAGGTTAAGCAAATATTTAGCAGCATTCATTAATTGACTTACTGAATTTCTTACTTGGTACACATCAACCATCTGGAGAGCAGAAGGGAACCTGCCTTGTTTGATCGTGTTTATCTCATGGTGAAGCACAAAGACTTAAGAAATAGTAGGTGGTTGAGAAAAGAGACGGGAAGCAGGATGAGAAAATCATGTTGTAGTGATAAGCAACTTACAAATAGCTTGAGCGGCTGCTGCACATTTATGCCAGCATTAGTCATGGGTTATTTAGCTTTATACTTGATCACCTTAGGAAGTAAAAGAAGGTAGAGTCATTGAAGCCAAGGCTTCACAGTAAACACAGAATTGACCAAAATTCACCTTCTGACAGTTGAAGATCTCATCTGTGTGACTCTTCAGTAGCATTGTCAGACTAGATCTTTGAGTAACCTGTGCGTGTGTGTGTGTGTGTGTGTTTATATCTATATATATATGAAATGTTTTTACTCTTTATTAACCGGAGAATGCCCATATTTTCCTGTAAGAAAAAATTATTTGGATAGCATGATTTTTTTAAACGTTTATTAAATTTTGAGACACAGGGACAGAATGTGGGCAGGGAAGGGGCAGAGACAAAGGGAGACACAGAATCTGAAGCAGGCCGCAGCCTCTGAGCTGTCAACGCAGAGCCCATTGTGGGACTCAAACCCACGAACTATGAGATCATGACCTGAGCAGAAGTCAGATGCTTAAAATGACTGAGCCACCCAGGCGCCCCATGCATAGTATGATTCTAAAAGCACGTATTTTTATGTACCTTATTTGACATTTAATTTTGTATCAGTAGTCCAGTGGTTAAGTCCACCTGCTTCTTGGATTCATACATCAGGTTTACTACTTAGTACCTATGAGGGCATGCCTTGAACATATTGTGTAATCTTTCTGGGTCCTAGTTACAAATAAAATAAGGATAATGTCCAGTTTAATGAGTTGTGAACCTTTGATTAGTTTTGTAAAGCAGCTAGAACTCTCTGTGGCACATACTAGGTGTTCAGTAAATTCAACCTATTGTATAAAAAAAATGTCAGTGTCATGAAAGACTTAACTAAGAGCTGAGATATTCCAGATTAAAGAAACTAAAGACATATGATAACTAAAAGCAGTATGTGGTCCTGGATCAGAAGGAAAAAAAAGGTCTGTAAAGAACATTATTGAAATAATTGATAAAGCTTACATGCGAATTGTACGTTAGATAATAGTATTGTAACAATTTTAGATTTCTTAAATTTGACGTGGTTATATGAGGCAATGTCTGTGTTCTTAGGATACGTACTAAAGTATTTAAGGGTGAAGGTTACTAATACTCTAGAATGTAGTTCAGTACAAAAAAAATCTCAAGCGAGAGACACAGGCAATCGTGGCAAAATATCAAAAATTGGTGAATCTGCATTAAGGGCTACCGATTTGAAATTTAAAAAACAAAAAAGTTCAAAAACTGTGGCTGGGAGAATTAATTATTAATTTTAAAAAATTAAATTGGATCCCTGCTTTGAACTTGTAGGAGTGCCAACAATACTGTCTCTATCTTTGGCCCTCCATCTTGTTTGTGTTCACTGGATTACCCCTCTTGGGGCTATGTGTTTCGGTCCCCTTGGAGAGTAATATATGTACCTTTTAGAAATGACCATCAAGGTAGGGATGGTGAGAGGCTTGCTTTGGCCTCCCAGGAATCTGTTAGAAATAACCTAGTCTTTCGCCTTTCTGACACACAGGTAGTGCCTCAAGATCTGATTAAAGGCTAGCTATCAGGTGCATGCAAGCCCTTTGAAATACATATAGACACTTCCATCTCATTACAGTGCCCTCCCCACCCTCCTCCATGTGTCCCTTGCTTTACTAAATCTATAGACTAAGGTCTGGACTCCGTGGAGAATAGCTGTGGTCCTGCATGGATTGTTGCTGGTGGATATCTCCTCTCCCCACCACCACCCTCCTGCATTAAGTTACCTTGAATAAAACTTCAAAAACTGTATGGAATGGTTAAGTGTCTGACTTTGGCTCAGGTCATGATCTCGCAGTTAGTGAGTTCTAGCCCCGTGTAGGGTTTTTTGCTGACAGCTCAGTGCCTGGAGCCTGCTTCGGATTCTATGTCTCCCTTTCTTTCTGCCCCTCACTCATTTCTGCTCTGTCTCTCTCTTTCTCAAAAATAAATAAACATTGAAAAAAAACCTTAAAAAAATAAATATAAAAAAAGATTTTATAAAGTTGAAGGTACTCCTGCCTTGTACCTTCAATTTTGAAATACCTTTTGGAAAATATCTAGCAGTTCAGCTGTTGTTTATTTTAAAGGAACTCTCCCATATACTGCCAAGAAGCTGTGACTGGGATGTTCACTGCAACATGTTTGTATTAGCTGGAAACAACTTCAATGTCTATCAAATGAAAAATGGATAAATAAATTACAGTATTTTCATGCAATAGACTAGTATGCCCTAGATTTTAAAAAATGAACTATAGTCACAAAGATGAACGTAGATCTTGAATGATACTGAATAAAAGTAATCTGCAGAAGGATATGTATAGTGTGATACTATAAATATATACAGGGTGACCATATGAAGTGTAAAAACATGGGAAGAAACTATGATGTTTTATTGAATGTAAGATTACACAGATCTTAAGGTGCATCATTATTTAGGTAATTATTAAGGAAAATGTCACCATGAAACTATTATATACCATTAATTATAAAATACATACCCATTTTAGAGGTGTTGAAATGATGAAAACAATGTGCCTCTTGGAATAAATGAAATGGGATGTATTATTTGTGGGTTTAGGTTAACATGTATATACAAAATGTTTTGTAATAAAACCCAGAAGACTAGGGTTACCTCTGTGGAAGAAGTTAGGGGAGTAGGATTTTGAAGGAACAGAGACCTCAACTCTGTAATGTCTGTAATGTTTTGTTTGCTTAAAATAAAAAGTGCTACGTGAAACAAAAACAGAGAAGATTCATTAAAGCTTGGGAGTACATGGATATGTTTATATATACTTTTCTGTGTGACTAAAATATGTCTTTACTTTTTTTTAATTGGTAGTGAGGAAGAGTAGGTAAGTGTAAAAGTGAATAATTTTGTCTTAAAAGGAGGGACCTCGATGGAGGGTTTCGTTTAAGTGACAAATACAGTTATCCTTTACCCTCTGAGCTCCGCTTATGCAAACTAATTACTGGTATATATTCTCTTAGATTTTTAGATAAATCCCTTATTATTTAAACGCTTACCAGGGCGCCTGGGTGGCCCAGTCGGTTAAGTGTCTGACTTGCGCAAGTTCAAGCCCCGGTCGGGCTCTGCCAACAGCTCAGAGCCTGGAGCCTGCTTTGGATTCTGTGTCTCCCTCTCTTTCTGCCCCTCCCCCACTCGCACTCTGTCTTTCTCTCAAAAATGAATAAACATTAAAAAAAAAATTTACCATTTATCTGAAACTTCGGAACCAAATAGACACTTTGATATCCACGGTTGCTATCCACACTTAGGAACCACATATATTTAGAAAGTAATTTGTAAAGTAGTAGAGAAGAGACTGAAAGTATAGAACATAGGTTGGGTCCTTGAAAGGGGAAGAGCTGAGGTCTACAGTGTAGAGGAATTCGCTCTTGATAAGAGCAGAGTCACTAATTTCCCTTACATTGGAAAGAATATGATGAGAAGAGGTTTAAATAATAGAAAAAATTTTAGAGGTAGCTGTGAAATTAACCACATTTCAGCCCAGTAGTCTCGACTTAGTGTGAAAAGTATGAGGAAAGGTCAGGGTCAACTAAGACAGTGTTACATAGTGGGTGGATTTTGTTGTTCAGATTTTTATATCTTTTGGAAGTTGCTACTGTCTTTTGAAATACCTTTTTGAAAATTTACTTGCCCTTTGCAAAGGTCACAGGATTTACTGAGTATTTTTAATATACGAGACCATGAACTGATTCTGTAATATCTGATTTTTGAAAATTTATGCAGCCTAGACTGCTTCCCTAATCTGTCTTTTCCAGATAGAGAAAAAAATTGCCAACACGTAAGAATGTATGTGTGTTTCAAAGTTTATGTGAGTGCTTTATATTTTTATTTTTCATATTGATATAGTGAGGAAGTTATTATAGTCTCTATTCTTCATTTTGCAGTTTAAGCCTAATATTCTTATTGAGTACTGCTTGTCTGTAATTATTCCTCATAATAAAACATAGGTTACTTTAGTTTCAGTGGTCAAATGCAGAGCATTCTGTACTTTTGTTAATTCTCCCTTCTTAAATTTTAGAGCCGAACGACAAAGGAATGAAGCACTATATAATGCTGAAGAGCTGAGTAAAGCTTTCCAACATTATAAAGAAAAAGTGGCTGAAAAACTGGAAAAGGTAAGAAGCAGTTGTACACATTCAGTTTTTTGTTCTGTCCATGTTCTAAAAATAAAAATAGACATAAGTAGAATATTTGCTTGTAGTTAAAGCAGGGAATAATTTTTATGACCTTGCAATAAAATCATTGGAATAAGGAATTGTAAATATTGGCTTAGGCTGGTGTTCATAATCTTGTAATGAGCAGAAACTTTTTTATCAAAGTGGGAAAAGAATGGAGACAAGGGGAAGAACAAAATATAGAGAAAGAAAAGAATATGGAGAAAGATGAGGTGAGTGAGCAGAGCTTGGAGCTGTAGAAGTAGAAGCAGAAAATCTGCTTCATGAAAATGAAGACAGAGTAGATTGTATAGTCTTCAGTTGGTCTCCCTGGACCTACCCCCTGAGAGGGTCTTACTCCCGCCTCTCAGAGGGAAATTCCTTTAACAGATTCTGCATGGTAGTGTAGCGGCTTTATTACGTTCACTTAATATTTTCAAGTCATAAGGATAAAAAAACCTGTTTGGAAGAAGGCCACATGTTGAGTATTCAGACGTTGAGCTCAGAAGAGAGGTCTGGTTGACAGATACTAACATGAGAGACTTCCATCTTGAAATAGTAATCGAAGAAGAGAAAATTAATGATTCTGTTCAAAGAGAAGTAGGAAGATAGAAGAAATATTATTACTAAAAGTGTAATAAGAAAGAATCACCATAAGATTTCACTTACATGTGGAATCTGAAAGATAAACAAAAAGCAGGAACAGACTCATAAATACAGAGAACTGATGGCTGACATAAGGGGAGAGATGGGGGTTGGGCAAAATTGGTGAAGGGGAATGGGAGATACAGGCTTCCAGTTACCGAATGTCTGAGTCACAGGGATGAAAGGTACAGCGTAGCGAATGAAGTCAATGGTATTGTAATGGTATGCGTGGTGTCAGATGGTAGCTACACTTGTGGTGAGCACGGCATAGTGCTTGGAGTTGCTGAATCACTGTACTGCGCACCCGAAACTAATGTAACATTGTGTGTCAACTATATTTCAAGAAAAATGCTTATATCAAAATCCCATTAGATACTGGTCTTAAGTGTAAATTAATCGGATCACTGTTTTGAAGGCCTTGGAGAAGATCCCTGTGGGAATGAAATTTTGTAAGAGGGATTTTTAATAAGGTAATTTATAGGGGGAGATAGAATACCTAATGGGAGTAATATGCTCAAGGAGAAGGAGGACTTTATAGAAGAAAGAGGAAAAGTAAGATGATTTTTTTCACACTTTTCCTTAGGATTTTCAGTTTCAGACCACGCTCAGCAGAGCCCTCTAGTTAGGTAGATGTAACAGAGGAAGATCTGCCCATTCCGACATCTCTCCACTCCCACTTGAGTGCTTGACTTTTATCTGTTTTAGATTTGGACTGTGATTTCATTGGAAGTATCCTATGTCTAAAATTTCAAAAATTATTTCTCTGGAACATTTGCAGCATAGTTAGCCTGTAGTTAACTTCATGCAGCATCGCTGCACCAACTGCTTGCTTTGCTCCCGTGAGACCAGAACAGCACTTCCTTTCAGGTGATAGTGCTGTTGCCCCACGTCATAGGCCCACCCATTTCCAGACAGGTGGTAGCATCCCCTCCCCATCCTTTGTCACTGCCCAGGAAGTTCATTTTGCTCCTTTCACTACAAGGGGGACCTAAACGTGTGGAATACTTACTCTACTCTCCTGCTTATTTCTGAAATCACTACTTTTTAGTTTGAAACACCTAAAATTTATGACCACAGTAGTATGTCCACTTAAAACAAATTATTGTTTTAGGTTCAAGTTGAAGAAGAAATATTAGAGAAAAATCTAATTAGCTGTGAAAAAGAAAATAAAAAGCTGCAGGAGAAGTGTGGTCTATATAAAAGTGACCTTGAAATTCTGAAAGAGAAATTAAGGTACAGTATCTTGTCGCGGAAAAAGGAGTTTTATGTGGAAGTGGAGAAAGAACTGAAACATTTTAAAATAGAGTATTTTGTATATTGTAATTATGGCCTTAAGTTACATAGAAAGCTGGGTTTCATGAATGAAATTGTTTTCTGGGTATAATGTTAGGATTTTTAATGAATAAAATGTGTTGATGTTAATATACTTGTAAATACAGAGAGATATGATCAACTTGTTTGCTTTGCATATGTTTAGAGAAAATGAACACAAACATAATGTCCTTACAGTGTGACAGCATTAGCTGGTTAGTAAAATATGTCTTCTTGAAATCATGAAGAATCAGCTCCTCTAAT
Organism: Paradoxurus hermaphroditus; assembly: GCA_004024585.1. Classification (NCBI taxonomy): domain Eukaryota; kingdom Metazoa; phylum Chordata; class Mammalia; order Carnivora; family Viverridae; genus Paradoxurus; species Paradoxurus hermaphroditus. The sequence goes on from PITB01004160.1 coordinate 80,641, forward strand.
TTTCTCATTTCAGAGGTGTTAAAGTGTGAAAAAGGAAACTGAACTCATTGGGTTGCATATCAGTATTTAACTTTTTATAGTTGAATATTATTCCATTGTATGGATATAGCACATTTTATTTATCTATTCACCAACACTTCTAAAGATTAGATTGTTTTGATATTTGACTAGTTTATACAGGGGTATATATATGAAATATATATGAAAATATTACTGCCTAGTAATCTGTTAATGGTTGATTACTATCTTTTAGAGTTGTGGCTGATAGCTCATGATTTTTCCCTGTGTAACCTAAAACTTTCCTGAAGTTGCAGTATGTTGAATTAGGATATGGGATTTGGATCTCCTGTCTTACACTTTTATAAAGGGAGCACAAGTGCTTCAAAAATAATGGATTTATCCTGCCTTCCTACTTGCTGTGAGACCCTGGGAAAGTGTTATAACCTTTATATACCTTGGTTTCCTTTTCTATAAACAAAGAGTGATAGTTGTGCTACCCCGAAAGTTGTGAAAGTAGGCACTCAGTAAATGTGAGAGGGTATTATTATTTCAGAATTAAAGCTTTAAAATATTTTATTTTTCTAAAAATTTTAAATGTTTGTATTTATTATTTTTTTAATATGATTTATTGTCAAGTTTGCTAACATACAGTGTGTACAGTGTGCTCTGTTTCGGGGGTAGATTCCCATGATTCATTGCTTACATATGTCACCCCGTGCTCTTCCCAACAAGTATCCTCCTCAATGCCCATCACTCATTTTCCCCTCCCCTGCCCTGCTGCTTTAAAATATTTTGAAAGTGAGATTAACTAAATAGGATTTTCTGAAAATGAATGTATATTTTGTTTTCATTTTTATGCTTTTTTCTTTATAGGCAATTAAAAGAAGAAAATAACAATGGAAAAGAAAAATTAAGGATCATGGCAGTGAAAAATTCAGAAGTTATGGCACAACTAACTGAATCTAAACAAAGTATTCTGAAGCTAGAGAGTGAGTTAGAGGACAAAGAGGAAGTGCTTAGAGAAAAATTTTCTCTAATGAACGAAAACCGAGAATTAAAGGTCCGCGTTGCAGCACAGAATGAGCGACTGGATTTGTGTCAGCAAGAAATAGAGAGTTCAAGGGTGGAGCTGAGAAGTCTGGAAAAAGTTATGTCCCGGTTGCCAGTAAGTATGAGTGAGAAGGAAACTTCTACCGAAGTGCTTTATAAGAGATCATCATTTTGCGGTTGCTTTATTAGCTTTTACTTTATGTTTTGTTTTACATATCTATACTTTCAGTCATGACTTTCTTTTCTACCTAATCCCTTTTCTTTTCTTGCTTCTACCCTTCTTAGTCTCTCAGATGCCGTATGTAAGAATGGTGCAGGATTTTTAAAAAGCAGCTTCATCAAGTAACATTTATATACCACAGATTCACCCATGTTAATTGTGCTGTTCATTGATTTTGAGTAAACTTACAAGTTTTGGAACAATCACCGCAGTCCAGTTTTCAAACATTTTTATCATTCAGAAGATCTCTACACCACCCTCACCCCTAGAGAGCCACTAATGTATTTTCTGCCTCTAGAGATTTGTCTTCTCTGGATTTTTCATGTAAATGAAATTATGTAATATTGGTCTTTTCCATTCTAAAAAGTTCTGAGGGTCATTCATTGTGATACATATCTATACTCCATATCTTTTTGTTGTTGAATATTATTCAGTTGTATGGCCATACCACATTTTCTTTAACTCTTCACCAATAAGTAGGCAGACATTTCGGTTGCTTCCATGTTTGGAAAGTTATGAACAATACCGCTACGAACATTTGCATACAAGTCTGTATGTGGACATACTTAGGTTTCTCTTGAGTACATACCTAGGAATGGAATTGCTGGGTCATATGGTGGAGTTATACTGAACTGTTTTCCAAAGTTGCTGTACCATTTTACATTCTCACCAGGAATGTACGAGGGTTCCTGTTTTTCTGCAACCTAGCCAACATTTGTTATTGTCTGTCTGTTAGATTATAGCCATCTTAGTGGGTGTGAAGTGGTATCATATTGTTATTGTGGTTTTAATTTACATTGTTCTAGTGACTAATAATGTTGAGCAACTTTTCATGTACTTACTAAAATGTTTTTATGAAAGCAGATGGCCCTCATTTCTCTTTCAGTTACATATATGACCACATATATAAGTGAGATTTGAAAGAAGGTAAGTATAACTATGTCAGAAATCTGTTATTGATCACTGTAAAATAACGGTGAGATCAGGAGAAAACTATACAAATATGTCATGGCTGGTTTCAAATATATGTGTGTGTGTGTGTGTGTATATATATATATATATATTTATATATTTATTTATTTATTTATTTTAAGTTTATTTATTTATTTTGAGACAGAGAGAGAAAACACAAGTGAGGGAGGGTCAGAGAGGAGAGACAGAATTTCAAGCAGGCTTCACACCATTAGCGCAGAGCCTGATGCAGGGCTTGAACTCACGAATGGTGAGATCCTAGCTGAGATCATGAGTTGGACGCCTTACTAACTCTGCCATCCTGATGCCCTGGTTGCAAATATATTTGAATGAGTGGTAGTCTTACCAATTTTATTTTATTTATTTTTTTGACTCTTACCTATTATTTTATTTTATTTTTAAAAATATAACTGAAGTATTTTGGAAAATACTATATGTGCCTCTGTTGTTTTTCACATGATGTTGTATTATGTGATATCTCCATAATGGTTTATATAGTTCAATTTTATTTTAACTATTGTGATTTTCCTGTTACCTCAATATTTCATAATGTATTTATTCTTTTATCTTATTGACAAACATTAGGTTGTTTCTATTAAATTCACACAATTTTTCAGAATTGGAGTTCTGAATAAAACAATTGCATCATAGATATTGTAAGTTTATATATGTCTATTTTTAAATTTGCAGTTAAAAAGAGAAATGTTTGGTTTTAAATCATCTCTTCCTAAGCATCAGATGAGTAGTTTGTCAAACAAGGAAGACAATTACATTGGCTGCTGTGAAGCAAATAAAATGTTGGTTTCAGAATTGAGGTATGGTTTTCAGATGCTGTAGTTGTAGCAAATACAATGTTTTTTTTAAATTGGTAATTAAAATAAAATCCTTAGTTGAGAAGATGAAAAATATACAGAAAAGTTCAGCGAGTATTATAACAAACATCTGTGTTTCCACAACTAAGACTTCATTCTTAACATTCTGTGATATTTTTTTCAAATGTGTTTAAGTAAAACATAAAACATTACAGGGTGGATAATACCCATTGATCTTTTCTCACTAGTCTCCTCTTCAGTATCCACTGTCATGAATTGGGTACGTATTCTTTGGCCCATTTTGTATATGTTTACACTCACACATACATGGAAAAAAAATATGCTTATATTGTTTGTAATTTTGCTTTTTTTTACTCAGCATTATTTTTTAAATTCATACATGTTGAGGTAGGTAGGTAGAGTGACTGATCAATGGGTGGATTAGTGTAGGTAGTTTTAATAGCTATGTATAGGAGTCTGTCCTAGAAGTGTGTCACCAATTACTGATACCTTGTTCCTTGTTCCTAGTTTTCTTCTGTTACAAGCAGTGCTGCAAAGTACATACCTTTATTTGTTGCCTTTTACAGTATGCCAGAGTTTCTCTAGTGTATATTCCTAAAAGTGAAATTGCTGGGTCATAGCATGTGTTCATTTTTACTTTTACTAGGTACTATCAGATTTTTAAAGTAGCCGCACCAGTTTACGTTCCCATAAGTGGTATATAAGAATTTCTACATCCTGCCTAATATCAGAGTTTTAAAATTTTTGCCAACTTGAAAGGTAAAAATAGTATGAGATATTTATATAGATCTTTCTAATAGTTTTTGGTGTATTTTATTTTGTTCCAGGATTAAACTTGCCATAAAGGAGGCAGAAATTCAAAAGCTTCAGGCAAACCTGACCGCGAATCAGTTGTCTCAGAATCTTATTGCTTGTAATGACAAACAAGAAAGTGGCAAATTAAATAGTGTAGAGATGGAACCGGTAAAACTAGGAGGTAGTCCATTCGGTGAGTATATTAAATTGAATTCTTTAATTCTAAGCTGTTTATGATAGTTTTTTAGAGAAATGGATTATCACATGTTTAGTTTGTATTATCGGTAATCTGTTATTACTAGTTATGGGTCGGTAAGACAGCAAAAATTTCAAAATTATTAAACTTTGCATTATTCTTTAAAAATGATAAAGCCACCCCTGGATGGCTCAGTTAGGTAAGCGTTCAACTCTTGGTTTCGGCTCGGCCATGATCTCATGATTTGTGAGTTCAAGCCCTGTGTCGGGCTCTCTGCTTACAGTGCAGAGCCTGCTTGAGATTCTCTGTCTCCATCTCTCTCTATCCCTTCCTCTCTCCCTCTCTCTCTCTCAAAAATATATTTTAAAAAGTCAAAAAAATGTACTTTACTGAAGTAAAATTTACTTACAGTAAGAGACACCCATTTAAAATAACAAAGTTTGATATGTTTTGTCAAATGTATATTTTTTCATGTTTATAACCTTGTAACTATCACCACAATTACAAGATCTAACATTTCCATCAGAAGACATACAAATGGCCCACAGACACATGAAAAAAATGTTCAACATCACTGATCATCAGGGAAATGCAAATCAAAACCTCAATAAGACATCACCTCACACCTGTCAGACTGGCTAAAATCTAAAACACAAGGAATAGCAAGTGTTGTTGAAGATGTAGAGAAAAAGCAACACTCGTGCCCTGTTGGGAATGCAAACTGGGGTAGCCATTGTGGAAAACAGTAACAGAGGGTCCTCAAAAACAAAACTAAGGGCACACTGTATATACACTGTATATTAGCTAACTTGGCAATAAATTATATTAAAAAAAATAAAAACTAGAAACACCATATGCTTCAATAATTCCACTACTGGGTATTTACCCAAAGAAAACAAAAACATTCACTCAAAAAGATATATGCACTCCTGTGTTTATTGTGGCATTATTTATAATAGCCACAATTTGGAAGCAACCCAACTGTCCATTGATAGATGAATAGGTAAAGAAGATGTGGTGTGTATATATGTGTGTGTTGCATATACACACTGGAATATTACTCAGCCATAAAAAAGAATGACATCTTGCCTTTTGCAACAGCATAGCTGAACCTGGAGGTTATTATGCCAAGTGAAATAAGAGAAAGACAAATACTGTATGATTTTGTTCATATGTGGAATTTAAGAGACAAACCAAATGAACAAAGAAAAACAGACCAAAAAAATGCTCTTCAATACGGAGAACAAACTGGTAGCTGCTAGAGAGGAGACGGATGGGGAAAAGAGTGAAATAGATAAAAGGGTATTAAGAATGCACTTATGGGGCACCTGGGTGGCTCAGTCAGTTAAGCGTCAAACTTTGGCTCAGAACAAGATCTCGTGGTCTGTGAGTTGCAACCTGGCTTCGGGCTCTGTGCTGACAGCTCAGAGCCTGGAGCCTGCTTGGGATTGTGTGTCTCCCTCTCTCTCTGCTCCTCCCCGACTTGTGCTCTGTCTCTCTCTCTCTCTCTCTCTCTCAAAAATAAATAAATGTTAAAAAAAAAAGTACAGTTATCATGATGAGCACTGAGTAATGTATAGAAATGTTGAATTACTATATTGTACACCTGAAGCTAACACACACGCTATGTTAATTATGCTGTAAAAAACAAACAAAAAACCCCACATTTTCCTCAGGATCCCTTGTACATCTTAATTTTCTTTGGGCTTAATTCTGTCTTTAACTTTTCTTAAAGTGAATGCTTATATTATTGATTTTAACCCTTTTCTAATTAATTTAAGGGTATAAAATACTTCTCTTTAGGCATTGCTGCATCTGTATCCCGCTAATTTTTATGTTGCATTTTCATTTTATTCACTTCAAAATATCTTATAATATCTCTTGTGTGTGTTTATTTCCAAGTATTTAGAATTTTCCAAATGTCTTTTTGTTATTAGTAGCGGGTTATTTCTATTAAACAACCTAATTCATGAATGAACCTGATTTCAGTCTTTAAAAATGTTTTGAGATTTAGTTTATTGATCAGCATATGAACTATGTTGATGAATGTTTTAAATGCACTTGAAAAAATTGTGTTGTCTGGGTTTTTTGGATACAGTGAATGTCAGTCATATTAAACCTATTTTTAGTAGCTTGAGTCTTTCTCCCTAGTGATTTTCTGTGGACTTGTTCTGTCAATTACTGAAAAAATGTCTTGAAATCTTCAGATATGTATGTGAGTTTGTTAATTCATCCTTTTAGTTCTGTGAGTCTGAACTCTGCTTTATCTAAAATTAATATAGTTACTCTAGCTGGAGTGCCTGGGCGGCTCAGTTGGTTTAGTGCCTGACTTCACCTCAGATCATGATCTCACAGTCCGTGGGTTTGAGCCCCACGTTGGGCTCTAATGTTGACAGCACAGAGCCTGGAGCCTGCTTCGAGTTCTGTGTCTCTCTCTCCCCCTCCTCTGCCCCTGCTCACATTCTGTCTCTGTCTTTCTCTCAAAAATAAACAAACATTAAAAAAATGTGTTAATATAGTTACTCCAGCTAATTTTTTATTGCTATTTAATTGACACATAACATCGTATTAGTTTTAGGTGTAGGACATAATGACATGATATATGTGTATATTTTGAAATGATAACCACAATAAGTCTATTTAACATCCATTATCACAGATAAGTAGCAAATTTTGGGAAGAGATGAGAGCTTTTAAGATCTACTCTCTCACTTAGCACAAAGCCATGGGGGAGGAGAAGATGGGAAATAAAAAAGACACAGAGAAGGAGGGAGACAAAAACATAAGAGACTCTTAAATACTAGTAACAAACTGAGGGTTGAGGGGGGTACAGGAGGGGGGAGAGTGGGTGACGGGCACTGAGGAGGGCACTGGTTGGGATGAGCACTGGGTGTTGTAACCAATTTGAGAGCTTGTTTGGAGGTTCTAGCAGGGGAGAGTAGCTACTCGTATACCCTTGACCGAAGAACGGTCGTCCTCTATCGGGGAAGGTCGTCCTCTTCGACCGAGCGCGCAGCTTCGGGAGGGACGCACATGGAGCGGTGAGGGAGGAAGGGGACACCCGCCTAGGCAGCCCGATCAGCCGAATCAACCCTGGCGATCAATGGGGTGACAGATGTTGCAGCCAGATCGTCCTCACATCCATGTTGTAACCAATTTGACAATAAAAAAAAAAGTTAAAAAAGATCTACTCTCTCAATATGTAATATAGTATTATTAACTATAGTCACCAGGCTGTACATTATATCTACACCCAGGAGTTGTTTATCTTATAACTGAAAGTTTATACTTTTTGACCACATTTCCCCATTTTCCCCACCACTAACCTCTACTTTTGGCAAAAACCACTCCATTCTCTAGGAGTTTGGTATGGTTTTTGTTTTTGTTTTTGTTTTTGTTTTTGTTTTTGTTTTTAGATTTCACATATAAGTGAGATCATACAGTATTTGTCTTTCTCTGCCTGGCTTTTCATTTAACCTAATATCCTCAAGGTTCATCATGTTGTCACAAGTAAAAGGATGTCCTTTTTATGACTAAATAGTATTTCAGTGTGTTTTTTGTGCACACTACATTCTATTTATCTGTGCATCCGTCAGTGGGTGCTTAGATTACTTCTGTGACTTGGCTATTGTACATAATGCTGCAGTGAGCCTAGGAGTGCGGATAGTATTTCTTTTCCTTCAGGTAAATATCCAGAAGTGGAATTACTGCATCATGTGGTAGTTCTATTTTTAAATTTTTGCAGGAAATTCCATAGTGTTTTCCATAGTGGCTGTACCAGTTTACATGCTCACCAACAGGGCACAAGGATTCCCTTTTTTCCACATCCTCACCAACGCTTACTTCTCATCTTTTTGATAGCCATTTTTGCAGGTGTGATTTTGATTTGCATTTCTTTGATGATTAGTGGCGTCGAACATCTTTTCATGTGTCTCTTGGCCATTTGTATGTCTTCTTTGGAAAAATGTCTTATATAGATCTTCTGCCCATTTTTTAATTGGGTCGTTTGGTTTTTTTGCTATTTGGTTATGTGAGTTTTAATGTTTTTTGGATATTACTCTCTTATCAGATATAGAGTTACAAGTATTTTCTCCCATTTTGTAGGTTGTCTTTTCATTTTGTTGATAGTTTCTTTTGCCGTACAGAAGTTTTTTAGTTTGATATAGACCCACTTGTTTATTTTTACTTTTTTGCTTTTGCTTTTGGTGTTAAATCCAAAAAATATCATCACTAGGACTGATATCTAAGAGCTTTTTACTTATGTTTTCTTCCAGAAGTTTTATGTTTCAGGTTTAATATTCAAGTCTTTAAGCCATTTTAAATTGATTTTTGTCTACTTAAGATAGTTGTCTAGTTTCATTCTTTTGCATATGGATGCTCAGTTTTCCTAACACTATTTGTAAAAAGACTATCCTTTCCCTGTTGTATATTCTTGACTCTTTTGTTGTAAATTAATTTACCCTATATGCATAGGTTTATTTCTGTACTCTCTATACTGCTTTGTTGTTCTGTATATCTGAGTTTTTCTTTAATGTTTATTTATTTTGAGAGAGAGAGAATGAGCAGGGGATGGGGCAGAGAGAGAGGGAGAGAGAATCCCAGGCTCTGTGGTGTCAGTGCAGAGCCCAGTGCAGGGCTCAATCCCAAAAACCATGAGATCATGACCTGAGCTGAAATCAAGAATTGGACAACCGACTGAGCCATCCAGGCACCCCTACATGTCTGTTTTTAATGCCAGTACCATACTGTTTTGATTACTGTGGTTTTATAATATAGTTTGAAATTAGGAAGTGTGATGCCTTCAGCTATGTTTTACTTTCTCAAGGTTACTTTAGCTATTTGGAGTCTTTTGCGATTCCATACAAATTTTAGGATTGTTCTTTTGTTCCATTAAAAAATTATCATTGGGGTTTTGGTAGGGGTTGAATTAAATCTGTAGATATCGGTAGTATGGACATTTTCACAGTATTAATTTTTGCAGTCCATGAACACAAACTATTAATTTATGTTTTCAGTTTCTTTCATCAGTGTCTTACAGTGTTCAGTGTACAAATCTTTCCCCTCCTTAAATTTATTCTTAGATATTTTATTCTTTTTGGGTCAATTGTAAATGGGATTGTTTTCTTAATTTTCTTTCTGATCATCGCTCCAGCTGTATTTGATTAGGGTTTGCCTGGTATGACTTTTTTCATCCTTTTAATCTGTATTTTTATAGATAAAGTGAGTTTGTGATATAAATATAATCGATTCTTGCTTTTATAATCTAGCATTTTTTCTCTTTCACTGGAATGGTTAGACACGTTTAATGCAACTATTGGTCTTTTTTGGGTTTAAGTTTATCCTCTTGACATTTGTTTTCTATTTATTTTAATGGCCTTTATTCCACTTTCCTGCCTTTTAGATCAGTTATATTTAGTATTCCATTTTTAAAAATATCCACTATTGATTGGTTAACTCTACTTTCTTAGTGGTTGCCCTGCTGGTTGAAATATGTATCTTTAACTTATCATTGTCTGTCGTCAAATATGATTGGCTCCTGGCGGGAGTAATGGCAGCAGAGAGAATTAGATATCTAAGTGATTAGAGAGAATAGGGAAGAGAATGATGGCATTATTAGCAGAATGAATGCTTATTATTAGAGATGTTGATAAATATGTCATAATTTCTCTTACATCAAAGAGAATAGAGCAAATGATAGCCTAGAAAGTGAAATACCAGGGATATGGAGAATTGATAGGAAACAGCTACTTATGCAACCCTTGAAGAAGGCATAGTACATCTCCACTTATTTCCATACCTCTCTGTGTTCTCAGGCAATTGTATACACTATGCCTCTCTAAAGCACTCCTGAAAGCCCAGTTACTTTTAGGTGGGAATAGGTTTATATGTTTATAGTGGAGAAAGGATGTATTCATACAACTACCTTTGATAACTCTCAGTAGTTTTAAAAAAGCATCACTGAATTCTCATGAGCTAGTTTAGAGTAGAAAGATTTCTCAGTTTTCAGCTTTTGAACTTACATCTATATACAATAAATAAAAATATGCTTAATCATGTCAAGTTATCTGGAGAAATTTTATGGTTAACTTCAGTTTAAAGAAACGATGATTTTTTTTAAACAATATTTTTTATAATGTTTTCTATAAAAAATATGGCAATTTTTATAGGTGGAGAAGGGCTCTTTTTGGTATAAAGGAATAATCTAGAAAAGTGAGTGATTTAGAAGTTATTCCTACTGCGCTATGTACTTAATAATAGAAAGTGTGTTACTTGCCATGTTCCTTCATTATCTTTTCCTTAAAGTACGTCTCATTCTCCATTCCCTTTAGTATTCTTTAGATGAGAAATTAAACTTTATGATTAAATCTTTCAACATTGAAATAGGTTTTTATTCTTAAGTTTTATACAGAGGAATTTTTCTTTTATGTTTGTTAACAGAAAGAATAAAAGACCAAAATCAACATGCTGTGAACAAGCAATATGAAAGAGAAAGGCAAAGACTTGCTTCTGGAATAGAAGAACTACGTACTAAGTTGATCCAAATAGAAGCTGAGAATTCTGATTTGAAAGTTAACATGGCCCACAGAACTAGTCAGTTTCAGCTGATACAAGAGGAGCTGCTGGAGAAAGCTTCAAACTCTAGCAAACTTGAAAGTGAAGTAAGCTTGAATTAGCTGTTTATATGTACTAACTTTGGAGAAAAGTAAAAAGGTATAGTTTTGTAAAAGTTGTATGTGTCAGTCCAGATTTGTAATTAAAAAAATTAATGGTACCACATCAGTTATAAATCATTTTAAAATTATATTTGGAAACCTTCTGTTAAAAGTAAGAAATTACTCTTATTTTTTATTTAATTTTTATTTTTTTTTTAATGTTTGTTTATTATTGAGAGGCAGAGAGAAACAGAGCATGAGCATGGAGGGGCAGAGAGGGAGAGACACAGAATTCGAAACAGGCTCCAGGCTCTGAGCTGTCAGCACAGAGCCCAGCGTGGGGCTCGAACCCACAAACTGCAAGATCATGACTTGAGCCGAAGTTAGACGCTTAACCGACTGAGCCACCCAGGCGTCCCTGAAATTATTCTTTAGTGGCTAACAGGTCTCAAATATGGCGGAATATATATTGCATTGCAGTCTGTTATTTCTTCCAAGTATAAGTTAATGTGGCTAGGGGCACCTGGGTGACTCGGTCGGTTAAGCGTCCAACTTCAGCTTAGGTCATGATCTTGTGGTTTGTGAATTTGAGCCCCGCATCAGGCTCTGTGCTGACAGCTCGGAGCCTGGAGCCTGCTTTGGATTCTGTGTCTCCCTCTCTCTCTCTCTCTCCCCTTCCCCCACTGTGCTTGCGCATGCATGCTTTCTCTCTCTCTCAAGAAAAAAAAATGTAGGTTAATATGGCTAATACACATTTACAGGTAAAGAACTTGGATTATATAATTGGAAGAAAAGGAGTGGTAATAGGGAATTTTGATTGTTAGCAAACAGCAGAACCACCTGGGAAGCCTCTTATACATGTAGATTTCTGGGTACTGTTCTAGTGATTCTGATTCAGTAGATTTAGTCCACGTAAACTAAATTATAGCCATCAGCTTACTGATGATAGAAAATATCCTAGTACTGAGATAAATAACTTTTTAATTTACAAAATTAGCACAGTCTTGTTGAAAAAACAGAAAAAGAGAAAGAAGAAAATAAGTCGATAATAATTCTACCACCAGAAATAACTACTATTAACATTTTTTAATATTAGTTTCAGTCTTTAAAGCTACTTTTAAGAAATGGGTTAGGATGTAATCTTATTTGGACATAGGACTCAGAATTAAATTACTTGTGTATTACGTAGATGGAACAGTCCCTGCTCTTGCCTTCATTATCTTTCTTCTAAATTGCCCCTTATTTTTAAAAGTAATTTTTAAAAATTATTTATTTATTTCAATGTGTTTTCAGATGACAAAGAAATGTTCTCAACTTTTAACTCTAGAGAAACAGCTGGAAGAAAAAATAGTTGCTTATTCCTCTATTGCTGCAAAAAATGCAGAGCTAGAACAGGAGCTTATGGTAAATATTACTGTGTGGCTGCAAATTCACTGTGACTTTAATGCACTTGATTTGTGACAGCATGTTTTATTATCATTGTTATACAGTATACCAAATAGGAAAACATAAATTCTACTAAATTCTTCTAATTATTCATTTTTTGTTTCTATATTTTTAAGTTAATAGGCTTATATATAGCAAGTTGTTATCTGTAATTTCTTCTTATTCTAGTAAAATTGAAGGAAATAGTGAACTTCTTTAATATGCTTTTCAATATTTTAAAATAGTTGAATCTTTTCATTTTGATACAGTGTTTTAAAATAACCATTTTGTCTTATGTATATGTTTAAATATTTTTGATGTTTGACATATTAACCATTGTGATTCTTCAAAAAATAGAGTGTAACAGATTTAATGCTTTACTAATGTATTTTTATGTAAAACCAGTCCTCAGTTATATTCTTTTAAAGTGTTTTTATATTTCTAGGAAAAGAATGAAAAGATACGAAGTCTAGAAACCAATATCAATACAGAGCATGAGAAAATTTGTTTAGCTTTTGAAAAGGCCAAGAAAATTCATCTTGAACAGCATAAAGAAATGGAAAAGCAAATTGAAAGAGTAAGATATTATGTTTTTCCATGTAGACATAAAGTATATTTAGAATATGAATGATGAAAAGAACCTTAACATTACTAGCTCTACTTTCTTTTTTTTTAATAGATAAGGAAACAAAGACCTAGAAGAGTAAGTGGCAAGTAGTAAATTAGCATGCCATTATCATTTTACAATGCTTTCTTATGTAGTACTTTTGCCATTTCAGTTTAATAATTATTTTTTGACATTAAAGTAGCAGTGATTTTGTAGACTCTGGTCCAGTAGAGATATCAACTGTTGAGTTGAAAGTAAAAGTAAGAACAAGTAAAGAAGCTGTGAGACCAAAAACAGAAGACTAAGTAAAAAATACATTATTTGGATGGACTTAATAGTAGAATGAAACTAATAAGAGAAAAAAATACGAGCTTGAAATATAGAGCAATGGACATTACTCAGTCTGAGAAACAGGAACAAAGATTTAGAAAAAAAAAAAAAAAAGAGCGTAAGGGGCCTGTGCAATAGCATCAGACCTGAAACTCTATACCCATTAAACAGTAACGCCCACTTTCCCCTCCCTCCACTCCCTAGCTGCCGTCATTCTATTTTCTTCTGTCCCTATGATTTTGACTACCCTAAGTACCTCATATAAGTGGAATCATACAGTATTTGTCTTTTTGTGACTGCCTTAGTTCACTTAGCATAATGTTCTTGAGGTTCATCCACATTGTGGCATATAGCAGAATTTATTTCCTTTATAAGAATGAATAATATTCAGTTGTATGTATATACCACATTTTGCTTATCCATTTATCTATCAATGGACACTGATTGGTATTGCCAGAACTTCTAATACTGTGTCTCTAGAGAGAGCAGGGGTGCCTGGGTGCCTCAGTCCGTTAAGCATCTGACTTCAGCTCAGATCATGATCTCACGGCTTGTGAGTACGAGCCCCTCGTCGGCCTCTGTGCTGACAGCTCGGAACCTGGAGCCTGCTTCGGATTCTGTGTCTCCCTCTCTCTCTGCCCCTCCCATGCTCATGCTCTGTCTCTCAATAATAAGTAAATATTAAAAAGTTTTTTTAAAAAAGAAAAGAACTGAGAGGGGACATCCCTGTTTCTTTCCCGATCTTAGAGGAAAAGCTTTCAGTCTTTCCCCTGTTGAGTAGGATGTTAAGCTATGGGTTTTCTTTCTTTTTTTTTTAAATTTTTTTTAATGTTTATTTATTTTTGAGAGAGAGAGAGTGCAAGCACGCAAGAGTGGGGGAGGGGCAGAGAGAGAGAGATGGAGACACAGAATCCAAAGCAGGCTTCAGACTCGGAGCTGTCAGCACAGAGCCCGACACAGGGCTTGAACTCACAAACTGTGAGATCATGACCTGAGCCAAAGTCGGACACTTAACCGACTGAGCCACCCAGGCACCCCACTGTGGGTTTTCCATATATGGCTTTTACTATATTAAGGTAGCTTTCTTTTATTCCTAGTTTGCTGAGTGTTTTTATCATGAAAAGGTGTTGATTTTTGTCAACTTTTTTTCTGCGTCGATTGAGATGATCATGTTTTTTTTTCCCTTCATTCTTTTGATATGGGATACTACATTGATTTTTTTAAATGTTTATTTATTCTGAGAGAGAGCGATAGCAGTGAGCAAAGCAGGGGCAGACAGCAAGAGGGAGAGAGAGAATCCTGAGCAGCCTCTGTGCTGTCAGCACAGAGCCTAATGTGGGGCTTGATCTTAGAAACCTGAGCCAAAATATCCAGTTGGACAGCCAACCGACTGAGCTACCCAGGTACCCCTATTGACTGATTTTTGTACGTTAACCTCCTTTGCATTCCAGAAATAAATCCCACTTGATTATAGTGTGTAATCCTTTTACTATGCTGCTGAATTTGGATTATTAGTTTTATATTGATTTTGGCATTATAAGGGATATTGATCTGTAGTTTTCCTTTAGTGTCTTTTTCTGGTTTTGGTATTAGGTTAAAGCTGATCTTAGAGTTAGTTAAGAAGTGTTCTCTCTTCCTTAAGAAGAGAAGTTTGAGAAAGATTGGTATTCTTTAATCCGGTTCAAGGCTTTTCTTTGTTGGGAGATTTTTGATTACTGATTTAATCTCTTTACCAGGTATAGATCATTCAGATTATCTATTTTTGCATGATGTAGTCTTTTTGGGTTTCGTATTTCTAGAAATTTGTCCATTTCATCTAGACTATTCAATTTGTGGACATTCAATTATTCATAATACTCTGTTATCTTGTTTCTTTCTGTATAGTTGGCAGTAACATCCCCACTTTCATTTCTGATTTTGGTAATTTGAATTCTCCTTTCTTTAACCTACTCAGCTAAAGATTTGTCAATTTCATTTATTTTTTTCCAAGAACCAACTTTTCATTTCATTGATATTCTTTATTATTTTTCTGATCTCCATTTTGTTGATCTTTACTGTAATCTTTATTATTTCCTTCCCTCAAGTAGCTTTGGGTTTAATTTGTTTTTTCTGGTTCCTTATGTTTTGAAGTTGAGTTATTGACTAGGGATCTTTTTTGTTTTTTAATTTAAGAATTTATAACTATAAATTTATCCAATTAGCATCACTTTTGCTGGGTCTCTTAAGTTTTGGTGAGTTGGTTTTTTGTTTTCATTTGTCTCCTAAGTGTCTTGTAATTTCTCTTGTGAATTCTTTGATTCATTTGTTATTTAAAAATCTTCTGTTTAATTAATGTCACATTTTTTTGAATTTTTAAATTTTCCTTTCATTATCGACTTCTAATTTCATCTGGTTGTGGTTGGAGAATATACTTTGTATTTGTCGAGACTTTAATTTGTGGCCTAACATGGTCTATCCTGCAAAACATCTCCTGCACACTTGAAGAGAATGTATATTCTGGTTTTGGGTAAAGTGTTCTGTATATGTCTGTTAGATCTAGTCCTCTTAACAAAGAGGATTGTGTTAAGTCCTCTTTTCCTGACTTATATTCTGCCTGGTCTTCTGCACATTATTATGAGTGTGGTATTGAAGTTTCCAACTATTTTTGTAGAACTCTGTTTTTCCCTTCAGTTCTGTCAGTTTTTGCCTCATATGTTTTGGTGGTCTGTCATTACATGAGTAAATTTTATAATTGTTATATCTCACTACTGTTTTGAACCTTTTGGCAATATGTAATGTCTTTCCTTGTCTCTTACAACTTTTCTGATTTAAAGCCTGTTTTGTCTGATATATGCGTGGGTACTCCTGCTCTGTTTTACTATTTGCGTGGAATATGTTTTTTCATCCTTTCACTTCTAGCATGTTTGTGTCTTTGAATCTTAAGTGAGTCTCTTGTAGACAACATATACAGTTGACCCTTGAACAACATGAGTTTGAACTGCATAGGTCCACTTATTTGTGGATTTTTTTATAGAAGTAGTAGAATGTATTTCTCTTCCTTATGATTTTGTTAATAACATTTTTCTCTGGCTTTATTATAAGAATATGATACATGTAACACACAAAATATGTGTTAATCAACTGTTTATGCTTATTGTTAAGGCTTTGATTAACGGTAGGTTATTAGTAGTTATGTTTTTGTGGAGTAAAAATTATACACAGATTTTTTTTTAAGTTTATTTTTGAGACAGAGAGAGACAGAGTGCAAGCAGGGGAGGGGCAGAGAGAGAGGGAGACACAGAATCCAGAGCAGGCTCCAGGCTCTAAGCTGTCAGCACAGAGCCTGACACAGGGCTCGAACTCACAGGCCATGAGATCATGACCTGAGTCAAAGTTGGATGCTTAACTGACTGAGCCACCCCGGTGTCCATAAGTTATACACAGATTTTTTACTGCACAGGGTACCAGCCCGTCTATCCTTTGTATTGTTCATGGGTGAACTGTAGTTGGATCATGTGTTTTTATCCATTCTACCAGTCTCTGTCTTTTGATTAGAGAGTTTAATCCATTTACACTAAAGAAAATACTAATAGGGGGTGATTTACTTTTGTCATCATGTTATTTGTTTTCTATATGCTTTATAGCTTTTTTGTCCCTCCTTTCCTACATTACTATATTTTTGAATTTAGTTGATTTTTTTGTAGTGAATTGTGGAAATTCTTTTCTCATTTCCTTTTGCAAATTTTGTATTGCTATTTTTTTTGGTGTGGTTGTCATGGGTATTACATTTAACATTCTAAAGTTATATTATTCTAATTTGAATTTAGACCAGCCTAACTTCAGTAATATACACAAAGTCAGTTCTTTTACAGCTTCATTTTCACCCCTTTCTATTGTTGATGTCACAAAATTACCTCTTTATATATTGTGTGCCCTAAAACATAAGCTAATAATTCTTTCCAATGCATTAGTCTCTTAAATTATGTAAAAGAGTTGAAATTACAAATCAAATTTATACTAATACTAATTTTTACATATTTTTTCCTTTTTTATAATTGTTTTAGAGTTTATTTATTCTGAGAGTGAGAGAGAGGGAGAAAGAGTATAAGCTGAGGAGGGGCAGATAGAGAGGGAGAGAGAGAATCTCAAGCAGGCTCCACGCTTGCAGCGGAGAACTAACATGGGGCTCATGTTCACAAACTGTGAGATCATGACCTGAGCTGCAATCAAGAGTCAGATGCTTAGACTGACCTATCTAGGCACACTCCTAATTGGTTTTTTTCTTTAAATATATTAGTCTCCTAAATCCTATAGAAAACAAAAAATGCAATTACAAACCATTGTTAGAATAATACTAGCTTTTATAATTGCCTGTGCAGTTATCTTTATGAGATTTTTATTTCTCCATATGGCTTTGAATTACTGTCTAGTGGCCTTTCATTTCACTTTATAGAACTCCCTTGAGCATTTCTGGTGAGGAATATCTAGTGGTCACAAAATCCCTCAGCATTTATTTATCAGGCAATGTCTTAATTTCTGCCTCAAAAGTACAGTTTTGCCAGATAATAGGATTCTTGGTGGACATTTCTTTTTTTCCCAACATATCAACACATTGTTTTTGGGCTTCCAAAGTTTCTGATGAGAATCTGCTTGTAAGGTTATTGTGAATCTTTTGTATGTAATTATTCAATTATCTCTTGCTGCTTACAAGATTCTTTGTCTTTTGAAAGCTTGATTATAATGTGTCTTTGTGTTCCCTTTGAGTTCATCTTACTTGGAGATGAGATTTTTGGATATTTATATCCATATCTTTCAGTAAATTTAGATATTTTCAGTCATTATTTCTTCAGTTATTCTTAATGTCCCTTTTTCTCTCTCTTCTCCTCCCATGATACACATTTTGGTCAGCTTGATGGTGTCAAACTGGTCCTTTAGGCTCTGTTCACTTTTCTTCCATCTTTATTTGTTCTCTTCCTCTAATTTGTTAAACAACAAATTATTATTTTCATTTGAGTGTTTTCACAGTTTCTTGATTTTTATATTTTGTAGTTAGCTTTGTTCTGCCATATTTTTATTATATATGTATGCATATGTTTTATATACATATATCACATAAATTTTCTACATGTATGTAATGTGCACATATATGTATGTACACATATCAGTAATTTCCTGTTTTGTCTTCACAAAAGTCTTGAAAGTTTGATAACACCAATTACTGATGAAGTTGTGGGAGTGAGAATCTTACATATTTCTTTTTTTTTTTAATTTTTTAAAATGTGTATTTTTGAGAGAGAGAGAGAGAGACACACAGAGTGTGAGTGGGGGAGGGGCAGAGAGCGAGAGAGACAGAATCTGAAGCAGGGTCTAGTCTCTGAGCTCTCAGCACAGAGCCCAATGTGGGGCTTGAACTCACGTGCCATGAGATCATGACCTGAGCCGAAATTGGACACTCAAATGACTGAGCCACCCAGGCGCCCCAAGAATCTTAGGTATTTCTAATGAAAGCATAAATTTTGATGCAGTTTAAACAAATATCTAATGAAATTGAAAATGTGATAAGTCTACTGCTAGGTGATCTATTCTAAAGCTAATACATGTACGTAAAGAGATATGTACACAAGATGTAACATTGTTGTGATGGTGTAAAATAGAATATCAGACTGTTCTTGAGTAGAAGACAAGCTATCGTTTGCTGTTACAGTGAACTAGGGGTGCCGGGGTGCCTCACTTGGTTAAGCTTTCAACTCTTGATTTCAGCTCAGGTCTTCATCTCACGGTTCATGGCATCAGGCCCTACATCTGGCTCTACACTGACAGCACAGATTCTACTTGGGATTCTCTCTCCCTCCCTCTGCTTCTCCCAAGCTTATGTGCATACACTTTCTCTCTCTCTCTCAAAATAAATAAATAAACTTTAAAAAACAAAAATGTAATGAACCAGATCCACATATGCATGCATGGATAAATATCCAGGTATAATTAGCTAAAACAATATTAAGTGAGAAAACCAAGTTGCTAAATACTTGCAGGAGCATTGATATTGTTCATGTAAATTTTCAAAACAAAAATACGTTATATATTGTTCATAGACCTACATATGTAGTAAAAGCACACAAAACATGTGCGAGAAACATACCAGAGAATGACAGACCAGTTTCAATAATAGAGTTGACCTTCCAATAACATAGGGGTTAGGGGCACCAACCTCCTGCACAATCAGAAATTTCCATTTAACTTTTGACTCCTATAAAACTTGACTGCTAACAGCCTATTCTTGACCAGAAGCCTTACTGAAAACAAAAATAGGGGTGCCTGGGTGGCTCAGTCGGTTGGGCCGCCGACTTTGGCTCGGGTCATGATCTCATGGTTTGTGAGTTTGAGCCCCGCATCGGGCTCTGTGCTGACAGCTCGGAGCCTGGAGCCTGCTTCGGATTCTGTGTCTGCCTCTCTCTGCCCTTCCCCTGCTCATGCTCTGTCTCTCTGTCTCTCAAAAATAAAGGTTAAAAAAAAAATTTAAAAAACAAAACAAAACAAAAAACAAAAATAATCAGCTAACTCATATTTTGTAGTTTACAGATATTTTATAGTGTATTCTTAAAATCAAGCCAGAGAAAATAAAACGTTATTAAGAAAATCATAAGGAAAAGTAAAAATGCACTTATATCCTATACTGTAAAAATCCTCATTTAAATGGACTTGTGCAGTCCAAACCTATGTTAGTCAAAGGTCAACTGTATTGATGAGGGAGGAAATAACTGTAATGATGAGGAATGAGACCTGCCTGTGTGATTTCATTTCTTCTTTCAAGGGAGAGAAACTGAAGGATATTTGGCAAAATGCAAAAATGTATGTAATTTCAATAGTAATTTAACATATGAGTACTATATTCTTTTCTATGTATTTAAAATGTTTCATAATTTTAAAAAATTGTATGATATTAATAGATCCTGTTTTTACCGTTAGCTTGAATCTCAACTAGAGAAAAAAGACCAACAGTTTAAAGAACAAGAAAAGACTATGTCCATTTTGCAGCAAGATATAATATGTAAACAACATCATCTTGAATCACTAGACAGACTCTTAACGGAGAGCAAAGGGGTAAAATCATCTTTGTTAAAGTGTTCTTTAAAAGCTGACTAATACTTTGTTTCTGCATTCTGCCTTTAATTCTAATTAAATCAGCTGCTTAACAGCCCAATAGTAATACTAAAATTAAAATACTTATACATGTACTTATATTTTTGCTACCAATCTGTGTGTTTTCAGGAAATGGAAAAGGAAAACATTAAGAAAGATGAAGCTTTGAGAGCATTACAGAACCAAGTATCTGAAGAAACAATCAAGGCTAGTATGCTGAATTTTTAAACTTTATTCTTAAATGGAGACTTTCCTGTAGCTTTTTGCTTTTCTCTATAAATTGTAAAAATTACTCAGATAAAAATTAGGTAAAGATTTTACCTGAGTCAGTGAACTTAGTTTCTGTAAGTATATTTTCTTCAGTGTGAATTATGATTTTAATTGTTTGATTGTTGGTAATCTGTGGATTGTCTAACCCCCACTTTTTTTTTTTGCCTTAAGAAAGATTTCTTTTTTAACAAAAAAATGTTTTTTTTTTTAAACAATAACTGCTTATTAACATTACCAGTAGAATTAACAGAGAAACTGAAGGGAGATGAATCTACACGTAGTCCAGTTTTGCTTCTTTTTTACCAGTTCTGCTCTAAGATTAATTAGGGGATAAAATCAGAATTTCTAGATAAAATACAGTTTTTTGGCTAGTCTGCCGTTAAAAGCATGGACTTTGGAGCTAAATTGACTTGATTTTCAATTCTGATTTCAGAGTGCTTACTAGTTGCCTTTCACCCTGGCTGAGTTATTTAAGCTCTCTGAACTTTAACTTTTTCATCTGTTAAATACAGATAATAATCTTCTGGAAGAGGGCCAAGTGTGAGAAGTAAATGAAATGAAGTACATATAATGCTTAGCATATACTCAGTTACTCAAAATTTAGTAAGTAATTACTATATATTCAATAGTTTTCCTTTGTATTTTAGTGTTAAAAATAGGTCCAAACATGCTATTATTCTGTCATATGTGGCTTGAATATAAAGAATATTTTAAAAATCCAGTGTTATTTTTGCCTGGTACTCTGTTTTTAATCCATTTTGTGATCCAATATGCCCATGTAAACACAATTATAACTTTCATATAGTGTTTTCCAAAACTTTTAACATATAATGCCATGTCAATTCATTTCTCATATAAAAATAACCTCTAAGGTCATTAACACAAAAAAGTCATTACTGTACAAAAGTTGTAGGCATGAAATAATTTCATTGAATAAAATCTATATTGCCACTTAACTCCTTTTTATATTGAATGACCTAACACATCTAGCCAATCATCTAGAAATTTATTTCCATACGTTAATACAGATATTAAAATCAGTAAGAGAATAAATTATGATATTGGGTCTTATTCCCTTAATAGCTTTAATAGGTTTGATGTTATTCAGGCAAATGTCAAAATGAGGAAAAAATATAGAAGCAATATTCATATCACTATACCAGTTCTGACATACTGCATATTTGTAGCAACAACAGGGTACTTGAAATCTAGTTCTCTTCTTCCTGATTATAACATTACTACCTTCCTTTCTTGACATTTGGCCATGTGCCTCTACATATGTTAATCTGTTCTTTGCATAAAAAATTTTGAATTTTGTTTTTAAAGTAATGAATCAAAGAATATATTCTTATAATCAATAAGTTCTTGAAAAATGCAATCAACCCAGCCATTGACAAAGAAATACAAAGATAACTAAGGAAATCACAAAATTATGAATTTTCTACCTGCAAGAAAGTTTTAAGAATCAATTTAAAGTTATATCACTTATGAAAGTATGGTTATTGAGAACTAGAAGATTTATGGGAAAATCCTGAACAGGTAACAAGAAACCAATAAATTAAAGCAATTATGTTACCTGTTAAATAGAAATTTGAGAAGGTGCTTATTAGATTTAGAGATTTTGTTTATTTATTTTCTTTTGATTTGCTTTTATATTCCACTCTGGATTTTTTTTCCAAGGAAAGTTAAAACTGGAAAAAATAAACAACAAAAAAAGAACTTAGCTGCTTTTGTTGAAGAAGGGTAGACTAGAGTACACACCTAGTTACCCCCAGACTATACTCCTGAGGAGATTCTTTGGTTCAACAAGCAGTGTCTTTGTTTTGATTTCATTCATTCTTGTCCATTTAATGAGATATGTACTTATATGTGGTTTGTACAAAGTGAATGATGCTTATCCAATGAGATTTAGACTCTCAAACTTCTTATTCAAATAATAAATCCAACATAATAGTAAATGTTTTGGGCTTTTTAATTGATTTATTAATTTTAATTAAATTTTATTTTGAAAAATTCTAAACCTACAAAAAATGGAAAGAATAATACAGAGAACATCTGTAAACCCTTCATCTAGATTTACTGTCTGTTAAACTCTAGCTACACCCACTTCATCTCTTTCTGTGCACACATGCGCGCTCAGACCCACCCAATCCCACCCCTGTGTGCAAATTTTCTTTTTGCCAGGCCACCTGAGAAGGTTGCAGATGTCACAACACTTTACACCTTTAATATTTCAACTTGCATCTCTTGTGAGCAGAAACTCTCCTACGTGACTATGCCTCTTCTACGTACCAGAGACAGTCAAAATTAATCAGCAGCATCATTCAACACAGTCTATACTGAAATTTTTCCAATTATTTAAAACTGTTCTTTATAACTTTCTACTCAAAGCATGGTCTATGGACCAGCAATATCAGCATCACCTAGGATCTTGTGAACAGAATTTCAACTGTGCCCCAGACCCACTGAACAGAGTTGGGACTAAGGTGAAGCAAGTGAGTTGCTTCTGGTGCAAAACTTAAGGAGATCCTTACTCTCAGGGTTATGTAAGTGGAGGGCTGGTACTTGGCATGATCCTGAGAGTTAGTGCCTCCTTACATTTTAAACCCATGCCTCCTGTCCTACCTGACCCTAAACCTGGCCCTTCTACTGGATCACAATCTGCAGTTCAGTAGGGTGTCCAGGTGATTTGTATGCTCATTAAGAGCAAACACTACTTCAACTTGTTCTTTTTCTTTTTCCAGTCTAGGATTTGATTATAATTACATGTTGCATTTGGCACTTTAGATTTACTTAAACTCACTGTCTCCTTCTACTCTTCCTATTACTGAATCTTCTGAAAAGTGTAGGTCAGCTAGAATGCCACATGAGTTATACTGTGCTCTTCTATTGCTTCCCATCCAGAAAGCACAGGACAGACCACCCCATTATTAGCATTGCTAATATTGACATCTCATTTAAGCTAATTACTACCAGATTTCGCCAAGTTAAGGATACTTTTTTTCCTTTTTTTTGTGTGTGTGTGTGTTTTTAATCTTTATTTATTTTTGAGAGACCGAGACAGAGCATGAGTGGGGGAGGAGCAGAGAGAGAAGGAGACACAGAATCCGAAGTAGGCTCCAGGCTCTGAGCTGTCAGCACAGAGTTGGATGTGGGGCTCGAACCCACAAGCCATGAATGAGATCATGACCCGAGCCGAAGTCGACGCTTAACCAACTGAACCACCCAGGGGCTCCATATTTTTTCCTTTTAATTAATTAACAAAATGTGGGGTGATTCTTTCAGGCCATATGAATGCCCTGCTCAACAACCTTATAATCAGTGGTTTTAATGTCTAGTGACAAATCTTGTCAAAATTAATTTTTACATCATTAATTATCAGGTATGATATTCTGACAGCATCATAGATTTTATTTTTTCTCTGTGTCTGTGGAAGATGATACAAATGCCAGTGCTTGTTCTCATGCTTGAGGAAGAAAACTCTTAAGTATTTATACCTTTCATAAAGCAAATGTTAATTTAAAAATTATTACTAGGAAAAAAATAAATAAAAATTATTACTAGGGCAACAATTTGTTAACAAAGATAATCATTCAGAATTATAAACTTTTTAGCCATTAATGGTTATATTCACAGGCTGTAGGAACAATCTTCAAAAACTGTCTTTCAAGATTCTCTATTTAGAAATAAGAGTTGCGAGGATGATTTATTGATGTCAAATAAATAGTATCTCCAAGAAAAGGCATTTTTCTTTTTCTTGAGATTTTTTTCCACCTTCAAGATGAATTATGAGAATGCTATTAGCATTAGAGGGAAAAAAACACTCCTGAGTAGCTTGAGATTACAGCCAGAAAGGAGCAAGACAAGAATCGTACTGACAGATGGGATACGGAGCACATGTGCACATTGTGGCCCTTGAACTAATTTTTGTGAAAAAGAATTTACTGAAATTGGGTTGCTCTTTGCTCATTGGCTCTTTAATATTAGGGTAGCGTAAAGCATTTGCAACTGTGTGAACACTTGAAATAAGTTACCTTGCTGCCTTTATGAAAAGGTTTTCACCAATTCAGAGAAATGCAAACCATCTCCTAAGTTTGTTTTTTTCCCTAGCTAACAAAAACATTTTCATTTCTTAGTGACTGCAGCGTATTCAGAATATTCACACCAAGGCATTATTAGCACAATACACCAATGTGCGCTCACTTTACTATTTTTCTTGACCAATGGAACGTAAGGAGTAGGCTTAAATATTGCTTACCTTTTTAGGTAAGTGTTTTAGGGTGTTTGGCCTACAGGTTCTTGACAATTGGCCCCAGTCTGTCTTTCCAATCTAATCTACCCAATACTCATCTCCTATGAATTGATTCTCTTCATATCCCAAACTACCAACTTTGCCCTATTCCCTTGCACATTGTCTTGAGTCTGAACACGTTCCCTCTTCCCGGAATGCCCTTCTTCCCTTGTTCATGTTCTGTGTATTCTTCGGGACTCCAGTCTCTGGTTTCCTAATTTGTAACGAAAAATTGGTTTTCTATATAAATCTTTTCTGTGGTAGCATTTTGTATCCTAAGCTGGACTGTGTATTTGCTGTTTGAAGCAGTTAGGTAACATTAGGAGATAAACCTGTAAAATATTGAGCACATAATAAACATTCATTAATATTAGTTGATTTTCCTTTATTTTTTTTTTCTTTTTCCTGCTTAGGTTAGACAACTAGATTCAGCACTAGAAATTTGTAAGGAAGAACTTGCCTTGCATTTGAATCAACTGGAAGGAAATAAGGAAAAGTTTGAAAAACAGCTAAAGAAGAAATCTGAAGAGGTAAATTAGCATTTTTGTTAAATAGCATATTTTCCAAGTGATTTATTTTTGAGACATATTTAAGATTGTTTAAAAGTACGTCTTTATGTAGCTGATAAAAAAAATCTTTCCATTAAAATGTAAATCCCAATTTTATATTCTTAATGAAACAAACATTAATTCACAGCAACATAAAATATGACACCTTAAGGGGC
This sequence comes from Paradoxurus hermaphroditus, assembly GCA_004024585.1. Classification (NCBI taxonomy): domain Eukaryota; kingdom Metazoa; phylum Chordata; class Mammalia; order Carnivora; family Viverridae; genus Paradoxurus; species Paradoxurus hermaphroditus. The sequence continues at coordinate 106,126 of PITB01004160.1, forward strand.
ACCTGGGTGGCTCAGTTGGTTGGGCGGCCGTCTTCGGCTCAGGTCATGATCTCACAGTCTTTGAGTTCGAGCCCCGCGTCAGGCTCTGTGCTGGCGGCTCAGAGCCTAGAGCCTGCTTCAGATTCTGTGTCTCCCTCTCTTTCTGCCCCTCCCCCACTCATGCTCTGTCTCTGTCTCAAAAATAAATAAACATTAAAAAAAATGACACCTTAAAATTCTGATTCTTTTATCTGTTTTAGGCAATCATAAGATTAAATATTAATATCACAGATTAACTCTAATATAAAATGATTAACATTAGAATATTATTTTAGATTTAGAGGTATAAAATTCTGCAAGTTTTCTTCCATTTTGATTTTGCTACTTCTAGTTGTCTAAAGAGTTAAGAATTAGATTTAGAAATTCAACTTTCTCTATTGAGATAGTTTTTGAGATACTGGATAGATGATTTGAGTTATCTTATTCATCTCTATATCCTCAGTGTCTACCACTTTGGTTTCAACATAATATGTACTCACTAAATGTTTGCTCAAAGGGATAATTTAGTGAAGAATTCCTTTATTTGTTAAAATTTATAATACAAATTTAAAATTAGTTATATTTTAAAATATAAATTAAATATAAGCTTTAAATCTTTAATTCATATTCAGAAACCGTCCCCAACAAATGTTCATCAAAGTTGCCTAGAATATAATCAGCCAGTTTCAACCAGAAAAAACAGAATCCTTTGTATATCTTTAAAACAATTTTATGCAGAGAATTAGATACATATGTGATGGAAGAGGGGCGCACCAAACAAAGCATGGTAAAGTGACTTAGGTTACCTTAAGAAAGGGTCTACTACCAGGGCGCCTGGGTGGCTCAGTCGGCTAGGGGCTAGGTTGGTTAAGCGTCTAACTTCAGGTCAGGTCATGATTTCACAGTTTGTGAGTTCGAGCCCCATGCCAGGCTCCGTACTGACAGCCCAGATCCTGGGGCCTGCTTCAGATTCTGTATCTCCTTTGTCTGCCCCTTCCCTGCTCACGGTCATCTCTCTCTCTCTCTCTCTCTCTCTCTCTTTCTCTCTAATAAATAAACATTAAAAATTTAAAAAAATAAAAAAGAAAGGACCTACTGCCATCATTAGAGATAGAGGAATATCAGGAAGAGATGGTGTGACTATTGTCCAGAAGTAGGTCTGAGCGAGGGCCATAAAACAGTCGACTATTGTCTAGTTGAAACCGAGGCCATAGAGGAAGAGAACTGCTACCGGTCCCTCACACTGGCTAAATCTGTTACCCAGAGTGGAATTTCCTGCAGTACATGGAGCAGAGCAGGGGAAAGGCAGACGTAGATCTAAAAGCAGGTATATAGTGGACCAGCACTCCAGACTTAGGTATATCACATAATTATATAAGTTTAGAGGTTAAAAAAGGTCCTGCCTTCTTCCTTCATGTCCCTCCATGAAGGCTTTTACAGCATCTTTGACAGACAGGCATATATTTCTCCACTGCAGTATATGGAATTTAAATTGCCTAGACTATAGATACTTTGGGTTTTTAAAATAGAAATGTTATTTTTATTTTACTGTGAACTTCTTTAAAACATTGTTTAGACATTTATTCGAAAGCCCTCACTATGCTTCAGTGTAAATGGACTTGACAGAGATGGAATCTGGAGACAGGCAGTGTTTGTAACAATGAGATTTGTTGAGCTTTAGACTTCGTGTTCTCAGAAACCAAATCAGAGACTAGGGTGGATAGTAGGCATTCACCTAAAATGAACTTAGAATTATTTTCAAAATGACTGGAAATAGAAACCTAGGCTCCAAACTGTATTAGAAATCAGAAGTAGTAGTCAAGTATGTATAACTATGCTAGGGAATAAGTAAGTAAAGTAGGAAGATTTACACCTTTTATTGCTGCTGAACTATTACTTTCATGCACGTGAATTGGCTTACTTTCTTAATAGGTTATCTTTCAGTCTTTTACATTTATTGATAAGAAACATGAGGAAAAATCCAATTACTATTTACTTTTTTTAAGTACCACCCCATACATTTATTTACTTTTGAGTTACTTGTCCTTAGAGCAAACTAAATGCTGGTTAATATTACAGTTAATTATACAGTTGATCCTCGAGCAGTGCAGAGGTTAGAGTCACTGATCCCCCTTCCATGTATTTGAAGATCCCCGTATAACCTTTGACTTCCCCAAAACTTAACTACAAATAGCCTACTGTTGACTAGAAGCCTTATCATAACATAAACATGGGATTAACACATATTTTCTATGTTATATGTATTATATACTGTATTCTTACGATAAAGTAAGCTAGAGAAAAGAAAATGTGGTTAAGGAAATGATAAGGAAGAAAACATGTATTTGCGGAACTGTACTGTAAAAAGCCTGCATAGGTGGACCTATGCAATTCAAACTCAAATCGTTCAAGAGTCAACTGTATTATATCAGAGTTGTGAGGTTTTCATCATATATAGCTAGGTTTTAGAAAATTGGATTTGGTTCATAGTACATCCATCTTGTTAATTAATAGGTGATTTATAAAGATGTTTTAATCTTTTAGATCTTTTTAATCAGTAGATTAAATAGGTAATCTTTAAATTGCATACTAGCTGAATAATTAAGTGGCCCTCGAGCATAGTGGGAAGAAGTTAGCCGGTTGTAAAAACTAAAGGTTGATTATCCACCACGAAAAGCTAATGAAAATTTCTCTGAGGTTTTGCCTCAGGCTAATACTATTTTCCAGATGTTGAAGTAAATATATTTATGATTAAAATAATAGTAACTTTGGAGTTCTAAATCATGTTGAAAAGATTTTAGTTCCACATTAAAATGTTTTAAAAAGTGGCAAAAGTATGTGTTGATGCAGAATTACACTGTTAATATGATAGGAGAAAATAAACACAAAATAGATATGAATAAGTCTAAACATTTTTTGCATAAGGCATTTCTTCAACAAATTCAGTCATTTTATCGATATTTTTATTCAAATTGATGGACTTACATTTTGAGAATTTGACATCATATCAGTAACTTTTCTGGGTTATGTTTTATTTTTTAATAAATTAATAAGTTATTTAATAAATTAAATAAAATTTTTAATAAATTTAATAAAAAATTTTTGATGTGTATCTGTTTTTGAGAGACAGTATGAGTGGGGGAGGGGCAGAGAGAGAGTGGGACAGAGCATCTGGAGTGGAGTCTGCACCAACAGCGGAGAGCCTGGTGGGGACGGAACTCACAAACTGAGATCGTGACCTGAGCCGAAGTTGGAGGCTCAACCTCCTGGGCCGTCCAGGCGACCCTGGCTTATGTTTTATTTTTAAGTGATAATTGTGAGTGTTTTTCCTTTGGATATAGAATAATCTAGATAAAGTTAATTGTAAAGTAGATTTTATAGTGTAAATTCTACTTTCTTCTTGACCCTAGTTATAAAATAATGAATCCTTTAGGATTCATATATATTCATCTGATATATTCTCTGAATATAATGATGTAGCAGAACATATCATCAAAAACCATTTCTTATATTTTAAAGTCAAATGGAAGTTAAAGGGCAGTACAATAAAATGCCACTTTAAATTGGATAGATGCAGGTTGATTTTTGTGAATTGATATTTGTGATACAACTAACAGATATTCAATATTTTTAATTGAAATTATTTTGCCAGTGACCAGATTACTGAAATAAATTTTTTATTGTTAGTATGTGGTATGGTTTTCTTGATGTTTTGATTAAAATTGATCTTTTTTTCTTCTGTTTTGTCTTATCTTAACACTTTGCCACTTTTTTCTCTGACCAGAAAAATAATCTAAGACAGGAATGTTTTAGAAAAACTAATATTTAAGCTTTTCTTGCAGGCACATCAGTTCTATATAAAATAAACTACTGCACTAAGTGTGATCTGCAGTTTTCTCGGGAGCTAGCAAGTAAAACAAACAGGTGATACTGACACATGTTTGCACTAAATAAATTCTTTTCATACAGACAAAATTTAGATTATCATAAAAAAGGACTATAATAATAGAACAAGACATTGATTAGTCGTGTAAGGTTCTCCAAGTTTACAGTATCATTAGATAATGAAGAAATGGGACATTTAAGAGTTTCTCATCATGAACAAAGATGAGCACTTCATGATGCTGCCGAACATTCGTTCACCTGCAGTATAATTAGAAAAAAGGATCAAATCAGTGTTTTCTTCCACTATTTCTTAGAAATTTAAAATTCCTTTCTTCTGGGGTGCCTGGGTGGCTCAGTCGGTTAAGCATCCGACTTTGGCTCAGGTCATGATCTCACCATTTGTGAGTTTGAGCCCCACATGGGGCTCTGTGCTGGCAGCTCACAGCCTGGAGCTTGCTTCAGATTCTGTCTCCCTCTCTCTCAGCCCCTCCCCCTTTCATACTCTGTCTCTCTCTCTCTCAAAAATAAATAAGCATAAAAAAATAAAATAAAATAAAATTCCTTTCTTCTGAAGGAATGGCTTTTATTTCCTTAATGTTAAAAATAGTTATTATGTAAACAACATTAAGAAATCTTTTAAAGGTTTACCTACAATCCACTTTCTAATAGTTAAGTTTTCAGTTTTATAGATACCTGCATGTTTTTCATAATTGTGTTAATGAAATGTAATTCTGGGATTTTTCTCACTTAATTTCTTTTTCCAAAATATTATATTTGCTTCTGCCTTTTAAATTATGGTTTTAAATGGTTGCATCATTTTAAATCAGATTGATAAATCATTTGTTAAACCTTCCCCTTATTTTTGGGAGCAGGTAAGGAATATAATAAAATGCATATTAAATTATGCTGTATTATTAATATGATTTTTACAATAATTTCTTTCGGCAGATTTATTGGATTTGGATTACTAGGACAAAATGAATTTTTTTCCCTTCTTAATAGATACTTCCAGATAATTTTTAAGGTATCCCTTAAAGCAATTTTAGGGACCAGCATATTCAAGTCCTATATATGTGGAGTGAATGAACACAATTTCTTAGTTGATGTTGTCATTCCTTTATGTGTTTCTTTTGGAGCATGAATATTCAGTTGATTTGCTGAGATACCATTTTACAAACAACAGCAATAGTAGCAACGATAATACAATAAATAAATAGCACCTAACATTTATGCAGGTCTTTATGGCTATAGTTTATTATTAGCAAGGAGAAAAGGTTCATCAGACAGAGTATGGAAAAATCCACAGCTTCCTATGTTCTCCGCCTTCTCTGGGAGGGGTCACATAAAACATGCCCCTTTTTGTAGCAGTGAAATGTGATAATATGTGGGCAGTGTTTCTGCCCAGAGAAGCCTGTTTGTGACTCAAAGTTCAGGATTTCTTTATGGGGGGCTGGTTACCTAGGACAGCGACAAGTATTAAAATTACGGACTCCCAGGAGCAAAGCATGATTCAGTGCCAGAGCCAACCAAAACAATCTCATCACTTAGGGAATGTTTCAAAAGCCACATTCCCAGACACCACCCAAGAGCTGGCCCTATAGGCAGGTCCTTCTAACATTCTCCCGTCAGAAAAATGTACCTGCCCTTCCATATAACAAACTATAGCCATAAATACAATTGTCCCACATGACAAGTGAGGATAATAAGGAAACAGCTTTGACATTTTATTGCTTTTTATTTGAAAGATGTCATTTTAATGAGAAATGTACATATTTGTTAGGTATACTGTTTACAAAAAGAACTGAAGATAAAAAATCACAGTCTTCAAGAGACCGCTGAGCAGAATGTTGTTCTCCAGCATACTCTTCAGCAGCAGCAGCAAATGTTACAACAGGAGACAATTAGAAATGGAGAGCTAGAAGACATTCAAACTAAACTTGAAAAACAGGTATATATTATTGGTCAAAATGGTTTTACTCATATGAAATGTACATTTTAAAAATTGATAATAGATTTTTTTATTGATTGCTATTTGCCTCAAGGATTTCATAAGAAATATTCTATATTAACATTATAAAATAGATAAAGTTCTATTTCTGTGTATTCTGACCTGTATCTCTAATACCATAGACACATTTTTGTCATCCAGAGAACTTCTTTCATCAGAGTTATAATTTAGACTTCTTCAATTTTGTTTTTGGGCCAGGACATGTGATCTAAATTTCTAAAAAAATCTAAAAATTTCTGTAGTATTTGGAGTAAATTTTCCAGCGTATACAGTATTCTCTTTCTGCTTTTCATTCATATTCCACTATGCATAGATTCCATGTTGGATCCTGTCAGATTTTTACTCATCTGTAGATTTTTTCTGCTTATGAGTGGGCTATTTAGTAAAACACAGAGTGGGTAGGTTTTTGATGGTTCCCTTTACTTTTCATTTGAGTACAATTTTAATTTTATTCTTGGAACTTGAGTTGGAAGTGTGGATATTAATGACTTACAATCTGTATTTAGTTCTTTGGTGAGAGGCTTTAGAAGAGCATAGAGGATATTAAAGTCATTAGCCAGATATTAACTTGAAGAGCAGTCATGTAAATGTTAATTGAAAATATGGAGTGGCTGAGATTAACTAGGGAGAAAATACAGAATGAGGGTGAGGGGTGAGAAGAATTATTTGGACAGATCTCTGTGAGATATGATACTTGGAAGCCTGAAAGTAAGTATTTCATGAAATAAGGAGTGATAATTGGTGTCATGGACCACTGAAATCAATATCAAATAAAATGATAGTTGAGAAATGTCTACTGGAATTACCAACATGGGCGTAATTAGTGAAATCGCTCAGTTTCTATAGAATGGCTAGATTGCTTTCGGTTGAGAAATGAATGAGAAGTGAGAAGATGATACAGCAAGCATAGAAAACTGAGAAATTGGACTTTGAAGAGGAGAAAAGAAAGGAAAGTTGGAAGGAGGTAGAGATATGAAGGATAGTTTTTTCTTTATAATTTTTTAAGTTTAATTTTTGTTATTTTGAGCAGGAGAGAAAGAACAAGCAGGGAGGACAGAGAGGGAGACAGAATCCGTGCTGTCAATTTAGAGCCCAGTGCAGGGCTTGAACTCATGAACCTTGAGATCATGACCTGGGCCAAAATCAAGAGTTGAACACTTAACTGACTGAGCCACCCAGGTGCCCATGAAGGATAGTTTTTTGTAATGGGAATGTCTTGGACATGTTTAAATGGTAATATAAAGAAGCCAGGAGGAGAGAGGAGAGATAGTCAATAGTATGAGTTCCTGAGGAAGTGGATAGTTTCCTGAGAAAATGAATCCGGAACACCAGTGAAGCAATTAGACTTATATAGGAGGAAGAATACTTCCTTCACTGTAGTGGAACAAAAAAAATAATGAGTTAGAAGCAAATGCAAGTGATAATTTAAGGGCAGTGGGGAATCTAGAAATCCTTCACTAAATGAGCCAATTTGTGAAGAAAGAAAGCAATATAGTTTGACACAGAAGAAAACATTTCAAATAGAGATAATGAAATGTGGGAAATTAATCATTATTTTGTTCAATTCTTATAAATCCTCTAAGTGTGGCTACTTCTATAAATAAGTAATGTGAATGAAATATCTTTAATATGCAAAATTTAGTTTTGCTTTTTTATTTCCAAAACATTATTTATTTCCTGGTGTGTACTTTGAGTTTTATAATACATCTTGATACTGAATCATAGGCTAGACCACATTTTTATATAAATATATATTTTTCTTCCAAAGAATGTTAAGCTGTGACTGAACTTAAAATACTTAATGAAAATTGTTTTGCAAGGTATCAAAACTGGAACAAGAGCTTCAAAAGCAAAGGGAAAGTTCTGCTGAAAAGTTGAGAAAGATGGAGGAGAAGTGTGAAGCAGCCACACATGAAGCCGATTTGAAAAGGCAAAAAGTTATTGAGCTTACTGGTACTGCCAGGTAAAATGAATATGTTAGTTTTTCTTTGTCTTCCTGTTTCAACATCAGTAGTTATCTGAATTTCAATATCAGATAATGTTCAGTGAAGCTTTTGCTTAAGGATTTAATTTCTTCACAGCCTGTGTTCCTATAGCATTTTGTTTGTACCTTTATATCCTTCTTTATGCTTCTTTTGCACGATAGTTTACTATTCTTTATCCTCCTTTAGTATTATTATAAGTTCCTTAAGGCCTAGATAATTTCTGGTTTATTTTAGGGTTGTCCCTACAATAATTAGTATAGTTCCCTACATCTCATAGACACTCAGCAACTCTTGTGTTATATTAAATTGTGAATACTATTAAATTTTTTTTTAACGTTTATTTATTTTTGATAGACATAGAGACAGAGCGTGAGCAGGGGAAGAGCAGAGAGAGAGGGAGACACAGAATCCGAAGCAGGCTCCAAGGCTCTGAGCTGTCAACACAGAGCCCGACGCAGGGCTTGAACTCACAGACAGTGAGATCATGACCTGAGCTGAAGTCGGCTGCTTAACCAACTGAGCCACCCAGGCGCCCCTGTGAATACTGTTAAAAGTTGTAGGCAAAAATATACTCACAGAAAACTTTCATGGTGTCTAATTGTTTCTGGGAGACAGTAACTTAATAGAATACAATAGTAGTTCTGAACCTTGACTGAACATTAAGATTATCTGAGGAGCTCTAAAAAGTACTGATGTCTCGGTCTCACCTCTAAGGATTCTGATTAAATTGTCTAGGAATCAATAGTTAATTAATTAAGAAAGGGACCCATGAGCTGAAAGCATTCCCCAACTTCCCCAGATCTCTTTTGCTTTGTCAACAAGAGTTTACATAATTAATAACACACTCCTAATTAACCTACCATGCTACCAATGGGAGTCATGAATTAATTTAGCCACTTGAACTAAAACCCCATGTTCCCAGGTTCCCTCTCCCCCACCGACAGGAGTAAAGATCAGGCCTTTGTGCACTGCAGCAGCTTGCTTTTCTAGATGTCAACTCTCTCAGCAGGATCAAGAGAGTTGCCCTTTGTTTACGACTAAGATCACAGTTCTTCAGACCTTTCTTCCATTGACTGGTGTCTACCCACAAAACAACCTCACCACCAGTGTCTACCTGAATAGTTACATCATAACTTTATCCTTGCTTATATTACACCCCACAAGAAGCTGTGTATTTCCAGGTTAACACTCATCTCTCAAACTAATTCCCAAAAACCTCACCATGGTTACTGTTTCTTTTTCTCAGCTTATCCTAACTTCTGAGAAACTTCTACTTGTCCTCTGAAATTCACAGTCCATCCTGAGAGACATTCTCTATATTCCCCATTTCTTTTCTCTTGCTTTAAGAGAAATCTGACTCTTCCCTGACAACCTTGTTTCTAGTCCTGCAACCCTCTAAAGTAAAAATTTTTTCCCATAGTTCTTGTACCACAAGGTTGAAATATAGAATAGTATACTATACTCTGAACCGCTGGTCACCAGAATATATCATCCCTCACTGTTGGTGACACCTATAGGCCACCTGATGTACTGTTGCTCCCTCCAACACCACTCCTGTCATTATTCCTGAGGATTTCGATATTTATTAGCTGATCCTTCTGGCACATTAGTGTCTCATTTTAAAAATTCCACTCCTAATGATCTTGAGCTCTCTCATATCTGAGCCACTCATTTACATGATTTACTCCAGATTTTGTCATTTCCATTATCTCTAGTTTTTCCATGATCTATTAGGCATCTATACCTATATTATCACCTCTTTCCCTCTAATACCCCAAATTCAATGATTCTTTGATGTAACCAAATCTCTAATTCATCAGTTCCACCACCGTCTCATTCCCTGATATCCTCTCCTTTTTTTACCCAGCTTAAATTCTAGTTAAGTCGTTAAAATCAATGATTTGCATCTACTCACAACTCTTACCTCTCTCTTTCTTTGTTCTACACAGCACTCGAAAATCCAACTCACACTACTCCGTGCTTGCATCTTTATAGAAGCTGGAGCAAGATATAAGCACACAGACCAATCTTACTTTAAATTTGTAATTTCAACCTTAAGTTTTCCCTTAAGGGACCTGCTGCCTAGCAATCAAAACATTGCTGACTTTTGTAGAAGCCTCTTTTACACTTAGGCCTTTTCCTTGAAAATTCTTAACCACCC